>JASEVX010000016.1:9796270-9879778 GCA_031761405.1 Serripes groenlandicus
GAACATTATTGAATGCTGTGACAACTTACCTAGGAATACCGTGATATAACTGGAACATTGTAGAAAGCGGCGACAACTTACCTAAGAACGCCGTGATATAACTGGAACATTGTTGAAAGCGGCGACAACTTACCTAGGAATACCGTGATATAACTAGAACATTGTTGAAAGCGGACACAACTTACATAGCAATACCGTGATATAACTAGAACATTATTGAATGATGTGACAACTTACCTAGGAATACCGTGATATAACTGGAACATTGTAGAAAGCGGCGACAACTTACCTAAGAACGCCGTGATATAACTGGAACATTGTTGAAAGCGGCGAAAACTTACCTAGGATTACCGTGATATAACTAGAACATTGTTGAAAGCGGCGACAGCTTACCTAGCAATACCGTGACATAACTAGAACATTGTTGAAAGCGGCGACAGCTTACCTAGCAATACCGTGATATAACTAGAACATTGTTGAAAGCTGCGACAACTTACCTAGGATAACCGTGATATAACTAGAACATTGTTGAAAGCGGCGACAACTTATCTAGGAATACCGTGATATAACTGGAACATTATTGAATGTGGCGACAACTTACCTAGGATTACCGTGATATAACTAGAACCTTGTTGAAAGCGGCGACAGCTTACCTAGCAATACCGTGACATAACTAGAACATTGTTGAAAGCGGCGACAGCTTACCTAGCAATACCGTGATATAACTAGAACATTGTTGAAAGCTGCGACAACTTACCTAGGAATACCGTGATATAACTAGAACATTGTTGAAAGCGGCGACAACTTACCTAGGATTACCGTGATATAACTGGAACATTGTTGAAAGCGATAACAACTTACCTAAGAACGCCGTGATATAACTAGAACATGCTTGAAAGCGGCGACAACTTACCTAGGAATACCGTGATATAACTGGAACATTGTTGAAAGCGGTAACAACTTACCTAAGAACGCCGTGATATAACTGGAACATTGTTGAAAGCGGCGACAACTTACCTAGGAATACCGTGATATAACTGGAACATTATTGAAAGTGGTGACAACTTACCTCTGAATACCGTGATATAACTAGAACATTGTTGAAAGCTGCGACAACTTACCTAGGATTACCGTGATATAACTAGAACATTGTTGAAAGCGGCGACAACTTACCTAGGAATACCGTGATATAACTGGAACATTATTGAATGTGTTGACAACTTACCTAGCAATACCGTGACATAACTAGAACATTGTTGAAAGCGGCGACAGCTTACCTAGCAAAACCTTGATATAACTAGAACAGTGTTGAAAGCTGCGATAACTTACCTAGGCATACCGTGATATAACTAGAACATTGTTGAAAGCGGCGACAACTTACCTAGGAATACCGTGATATAACTGGAACATTGTTGAAAGCGGTAACAACTTACCTAAGAACGCCGTGATATAACTAGAACATGCTTGAAAGCGGTAACAACTTACCTAGGAATACCGTGATATAACTGGAACATTGTTGAAAGCGGTAACAACTTACCTAAGAACGCCGTGATATAACTGGAACATTGTTGAAAGCGGCGACAACTTACCTAGGAATACCGTGATATAACTGCAACATTATTGAAAGTGGTGACAACTTACCTAGGAATACCGTGATATAACTAGAACATTGTTGAAAGCTGCGACACCTTACCTAGGATTACCGTGATATAACTAGAACATTGTTGAAAGCGGCGACAACTTACCTAGGAATACCGTGATATAACTGGAACATTATTGAATGTGGCGACAACTTACCTAGGATTACCGTGATATAACTAGAACATTGTTGAAAGCGGCGACAGCTTACCTAGCAATACCGTGACATAACTAGAACATTGTTGAAAGCGGCGACAGCTTACCTAGCAATACCGTGATATAACTAGAACATTGTTGAAAGCTGCGACAACTTACCTAGGAATACCGTGATATAACTAGAACATTGTTGAAAGCGGCGACAACTTACCTAGGATTACCGTGACATAACTAGAACGGTGTTGAAAGCGGCGACAACTTACCTAGGAATACCGTGATATAACTGGAACATTATTGAATGTGGCGACAACTTACCTAACAACGCCGTGATATAACTGGAACATTGTTGAAAGCGGCGACAACTTACCTAGGATTACCGTGATATAACTAGAACATTGTTGAAAGCGGCGACAGCTTACCTAGCAATACCGTGACATAACTAGAACATTGTTGAAAGCGGCGACAGCTTACCTAGCAATACCGTGATATAACTAGAACATTGTTGAAAGCTGCGACAACTTACCTAGGATAACCGTGATATAACTAGAACATTGTTGAAAGCGGCGACAACTTATCTAGGAATACCGTGATATAACTGGAACATTATTGAATGTGGCGACAACTTACCTAGGATTACCGTGATATAACTAGAACCTTGTTGAAAGCGGCGACAGCTTACCTAGCAATACCGTGACATAACTAGAACATTGTTGAAAGCGGCGACAGCTTACCTAGCAATACCGTGATATAACTAGAACATTGTTGAAAGCTGCGACAACTTACCTAGGAATACCGTGATATAACTAGAACATTGTTGAAAGCGGCGACAACTTACCTAGGATTACCGTGATATAACTGGAACATTGTTGAAAGCGATAACAACTTACCTAAGAACGCCGTGATATAACTAGAACATGCTTGAAAGCGGCGACAACTTACCTAGGAATACCGTGATATAACTGGAACATTGTTGAAAGCGGTAACAACTTACCTAAGAACGCCGTGATATAACTAGAACATTGTTGAAAGCGGCGACAACTTACCTAGGATTACCGTGATATAACTGGAACATTGTTGAAAGCGATAACAACTTACCTAAGAACGCCGTGATATAACTAGAACATGCTTGAAAGCGGCGACAACTTACCTAGGAATACCGTGATATAACTGGAACATTGTTGAAAGCGACGACAACTTACCTAGGAATACCGTGATATAACTGGAACATTATTGAAAGTGGTGACAACTTACCTCTGAATACCGTGATATAACTAGAACATTGTTGAAAGCTGCGACAACTTACCTAGGATTACCGTGATATAACTAGAACATTGTTGAAAGCGGCGACAACTTACCTAGGAATACCGTGATATAACTGGAACATTATTGAATGTGTTGACAACTTACCTAGTAATACCGTGACATAACTAGAACATTGTTGAAAGCGGCGACAGCTTACCTAGCAAAACCGTGATATAACTAAAACAGTGTTGAAAGCTGCGACAACTTACCTAGGCATACCGTGATATAACTAGAACATTGTTGAAAGCGGCGACAACTTACCTAGGAATACCGTGATATAACTGGAACATTGTTGAAAGCGGTAACAACTTACCTAAGAACGCCGTGATATAACTAGAACATGCTTGAAAGCGGTAACAACTTACCTAGGAATACCGTGATATAACTGGAACATTGTTGAAAGCGGTAACAACTTACCTAAGAACGCCGTGATATAACTGGAACATTGTTGAAAGCGGCGACAACTTACCTAGGAATACCGTGATATAACTGCAACATTATTGAAAGTGGTGACAACTTACCTAGGAATACCGTGATATAACTAGAACATTGTTGAAAGCTGCGACACCTTACCTAGGATTACCGTGATATAACTAGAACATTGTTGAAAGCGGCGACAACTTACCTAGGAATACCGTGATATAACTGGAACATTATTGAATGTGGCGACAACTTACCTAGGATTACCGTGATATAACTAGAACATTGTTGAAAGCGGCGACAGCTTACCTAGCAATACCGTGACATAACTAGAACATTGTTGAAAGCGGCGACAGCTTACCTAACAATACCGTGATATAACTAGAACATTGTTGAAAGCTGCGACAACTTACCTAGGAATACCGTGATATAACTAGAACATTGTTGAAAGCGGCGACAACTTACCTAGGATTACCGTGACATAACTAGAACGGTGTTGAAAGCGGCGACAACTTACCTAGGAATACCGTGATATAACTGGAACATTATTGAATGTGGCGACAACTTACCTAGGAATACCGTGATATAACTGGAACATTGTAGAAAGCGGCGACAACTTACCTAGGATAACCGTGATATAACTAGAACATTGTTGAAATCGGCGAAAACTTACCTAAGAACGCCGTGATATAACTAGAACATTGTTGAAAGCGGCGACAACTTACCTAGGATTACCGTGATATAGCTAGAACATTGTTGAAAGCGGCGAAAACTTACCTAAGATTACCTTGATATAACTGGAAGATTTTTGAAAGCTGCGACAACTTACCTAAGAACGCCATGATATAACTAGAACATTGTTAAAAGCGGTGACAACCTACCTAAGAATACCGTGATATAACTAAAACATTGTTGAAAGCAGCGACAACTTACCTAAGAACGCCGTGATATAACTAGAACATTTTTGAAAGCTGCGACAACTTACCTAGGAATACCGTGATATAACTAGAACATTGTTGAAAGCGGTGACAACTTCCCTAGGAATACTGTGATATAACTAGAACATTGTTGAAAGCGCCGACAACTTACCTAGGAATACTGTGATATAACTAGAACATTGTTGAAAGCGGCGACAACTTACCTAGGAACGCCGTGATATAACTAAAACATGCTTGAAAGCGGCGACAACTTACCTAGGTATACCGTGATATAACTAGAACATTGTTGAAAGCGGCGACAACTTACCTAGGTATACCGTGATATAACTAGAACATTGTTGAAAGCGGCGACAACTTACCTAGTATTACCGTGATATAACTAGAACATTGTTGAAAGCGGCGACAATTTACCTAAGAATACCGTGATATAACTAGAACATTGTTGAAAGTGGTGACAACTTACCTAGGAGTACCGTGATATAACTATAACATTGTTGAAAGCGGCGACAACTTACGTAAGAATACCGTGATATAACTAGAACATTGTTGAAAGCGGTGACAACTTACCTAGGATTACCGTCATATAACTAGAACATTGTTGAAAGCGGTGACAACTTACCTAGGATTACCGTCATATAACTAGAACATTGTTGAAAGCGTCAACAACTTACCTAAAAACGCCGTGATATAACTAGAACATTGTTGAAAGCGGCGAAAACACCTTATAAAACAAATAAATAACACATGTAGGTTGTTTTTGTCTAATATGTTCAGAAAAGTTATTTAAAGTCACGTATTGAAGGGTCAAGGTTTCTGCCACGTGTCGGAGATAAGTCATGTTCGTAACCATAACCCTTTCTCACATACAGACGCTTTATGTCGGCTCTGCAGCAGACGACTTTTGAAAATATTGTGGTAAAAGGTGAAATTGCTCATTATGAGCAATTTCCCATGTTGCCACAATGTGTGCATCTCTTGTCAATAGGTAAGCTTATCATTCTAGAGATTTTCCATGATTTGGCGAGATATTTTGAAACTCGTCTGCTGCAGATTTGCTGTATGTGGGAAAAGGATTTAACAGGTTATTCAAATATAAATAATTTTGAAGATTGAAATGATTTGTGTAAACGTTAGCACACATGCAACATGGTTCTACTTGCCACGCTGTTCATTTGTAGTTTTGCTGTTGGGTATGGCGCGGCAGACGTTGAACCCTGCGTCATAAAGCAGGAATTTGAATCGGCCATGGGCAAGCTTGTGAAGGAGATGAAAGGCATGCGCGAGCTGAATGATGTTATGATGAAGAGAATATTTGAATTGGAAATTGAAAATGTAGAAACAAAGAACCAGTTGTCCGATTTACAAAACGAGTTCAAGAAACAGATAACCGATCGGCCAATTGAGAAAACGAGGTTTCCAGCCGGGAAACTACATCCATTCGCCGAACCGATATGGCAACAAACTATTCAGCGGAACCAAACGTCGGAAAACATGGAATACGACCATGACAAAACACCGGGAATCTTAGAAGTGCTCTCTGATAATGGTATTCCAAAGCACGATCGTTCATCTGGCAAACCTGGGATAAGGAATAGTCGTTCAGCAGCCCTAACCCAACCGCATCAGTTACTAGGTAATAGTTGGTGTTACCTTGTATCGGTTATAACTAATACTCATGATAAAGTATTCGAATATTCGACCATACGATCGAATATTTGAATATTCGAATATTCGTTGCCATCCCTAGTTATTAGGTATGTGTTTGTGTAACCGTACATCGGTTTTTAGGTATGTGTTTGTGTAACCTTGCATCTGTTAATAGGTATGTGTTTGTATAACCTTGCATCGGTTATTAGGTATGTCTTTGTTGTCTGTCTGACCGTCTGTGCGACCCGCTTTCACTTCCCGACACAATGGTGGGCGACAAATGTGTTCCTTTAATACTCGTCTTGTGCTATCCCTTTTTCTCTTACAAAAAATCTGCAGCAGACGTCTTAAAACAAATCTTAAAAAAAATGTTAGTTAAATTCTTAAAAAGAGTGACAAAACGAGAAATTGTTCATTATCAGCATTTTCTCATGATGTAATAGTGTTTTGAAAAGTCGTCTTCAGACGCGCCAAAACGCATTTGTAAATGTGACAGCGTTGATATCTTATCTGAAACGTACATGGACTATAATATTGTTTGGCCCATTTGAAAGAAACATACGAACAACATTAATAGCAGTCAATGCTGTAGGCCGATGTTGTAGGTCGATGTTGAAGGTCGATGTTGTAGGTCGATGTTGAAGGTCGATGTTGTATGTTGATGTTGATGTTGTAGGTCGATGCTGTAGGTGAATGTTGTACGTCAATGATGTAGGTCAATTTTGTAGGTCGATGTTGAAGGTCGATGTTGAAGGTCGATGTTGTAGGTCGATGTTGTAGGTCGATGTTGTAGTTCGATGTTGTAGGTCTATGTCGTAGGTCAATGTTGTAGGTCGATGTTGTAGGTCAATGTTGTAGGTCAATGTTGTAGGCCGATGTTGTAGGTCGATGTTGTAGGCCGATGCTGTAGGTCAATGCTGTAGGTCGATGTTGTAGGTCAATGTTGTAGGTCAATGCTGTAGGTCGATGTTGTAGGTCGATGTTGTAGGTCGATGTGGATGTTGTAGGTCGATGCTGTAGGTCAATGTTGTAGGTCAATGTTGTAGGTCAATTGTGTAGGTCGATGTTGAAGGTCGATGTTGAAGGTCGATGTTGTAGGTCGATATTGTAGGTCGATGTTGTAGGTCGATGTTGTAGGTCAATGTTGTAGGTCTATGTCGTAGGTCAATGTTGTAGGTCGATGTTGTAGGTCGATATTGTAGGTCAATATTGTAGGTCAATGTTGTAGGCCGATGTTGTAGGTCAATGTTGTAGGCCGATGCTGTAGGTCAATGCTGTAGGTCGATGTTGCAGGTCAATGTTGTAGGTCAATGCTGTAGGTCGATGTTGTAGGTCAATGTTGTAGGTCGATTTTGTAGGTCAATGTTGTAGGTCGATGTTGTAGGTCGATGTTGTAGGTCGACGTTGTAGGTCGATGTTGTAGGTCAATGTTGTAGGTCAATGTTATAGGTCAATGCTGTAGGTCGATGTTGTAGGTCGATGTTGTAGGTCTATGCTGTAGGTCAATGCTGAAGGCCGATGTTGTAGGTTGATGCTAAAGGCCGATGATGTAGGCCGATTTTGTAGGTCAATGTTGTAGGTCGATGTTGTATGTTAAATGGTGTTCCACGCATTTTCAACATTTTTCCAGTTAAAACACGGTGTTTCTTGGGTAAGGTACCACTACTTCAAGCCCATTCATCCTGAAACCAGCGAGTCTCTCGTACCGATACATTCCTGACTCCTGACACTGATGCCCACGCAATCCTGAGCGCCACAGAAGCATCACTTCCTTTTTGTAGTCGTTGGTATAACCAAACCGGGGATTGAATCCTCTAATCTCTTTACAGTCGTTACACTTTGTTCCTAATTGAAAATGTACGGTAATTCGAATTATTACAGGGATATGTAAGACGTTATTCTTGTCACCATGTTGTACGTTAGGCGACACTTATACTGCTTTGAAATAGAGCTAGCTTTCATAGCGACGTTGTAGAGCGTTGGTATATGGATCAAGAGGCCAAAGGTTCGAGTCCTGATCAGGTCGGATCTTTTAGAACTTTGGCAATTTCGCTGAGAAAGAGACTATATAGGATAAGTCGAAATTCAAATAAGGAAGTGGTATATATAGCCAACGTATCTGCAAAAGGGACACTTATACTGCCTTGATATCGATAGTTCGCATTCGGACAAAGATGCTTAAGATTGGATTCCTGGTATGGTCGTATCTATTATCGACGTTGTGAAACGTTGGCATATAGATCAAGAGGCCAAAGGTTCGAGTCCTGATCAAGTCGGATCTTTTGGGACTTTGGCAATTGCGCTCAGAAAGGAACTCAAAGAAGGAAATGGTATATATAGACAAGGTATCTGTAAAGGGGACACTTATACTGCCTTGATATAGAGCTAGCTTTTGTAAAGCCTGATAGAGCGTTCGCATTCGGACCAAGATGTTCAATATTGGATTCCTGGTATGGTCGGATCTATTAGGACTTTTACAATGGCGCCCATCAAGGGGCTACATAGTAAAAGTCGAAATTCAAAAAAGGCAGTGGTGTATGTAGCCAATGTTTATTTATAAGGGGACAGTAATACTGCCTCCATATACAGCTAGCTTGCGTAAAGACCTTGAAGAGAGTTTGCAATCGGATCAAGAGGTCCAATCGTCGACACATCGTCTAGTTTGGTTCATTGAGCATGTTCTCCTTTAGCAAAAATCTTTAAAACTCTAACAAATAACTTTACTTTCATTTAAAGAGATTTTCCATATTTGTGCCTAAATGCTTGCTGCAGTGTTTGTTGTTTGTGGGAGAGGTTAACTATAACGCCTTAATTACGATTCCCCAACCTTTGGTTGAGAATCGTATTGTTTTTCTACTGTTTTTTAATATATCTATAGGTGCTACCTATTTACGAAAAAAAAAACGCTTGATAATTATAAACAAATATGTAATAGCATACTTTGGCCATAAAAAAGGATTTATAAGTAATTGACTAGACAATAATAATGTTAATGTCATGTTTTTTGCATTATTAAAACATATTTGGAATTCGTATTGCTGTTGTCTATTATTTGAACAGAAAATAATAAAGTAAAGACTTTCAGAAAATCAAGGAATACATTTATAATGAGCGAGGTTAAAACATGAGAGCCAAGATTATCCTTAATCGATAATTTGCATTATGGCAAAGAAGCAAATAGATCAGCCCTTTTCTGATGCCACCTGGCGACTGCCTTTTTCATCCAGTCAATATGACTGGAACAAATTATGTAAGGGGTCACATTTCTGCTAAACCATTTCCCTTAGAGACGGTTTCTGAAAAGATTGTCGCCACAAGAACAATTGCTCCTTATGAGAAAGTTATCCTTTTGCCAATAGCTCATGTAAAGGAATTTGGGGTCTTTCATGTTGATACCACTTTTTTGTGGGAAACGACGTCGCTCCATTGACGTTACGCCAAGATGAAGTGTAACGGAAATGACGTCACTTCCTTCTTTGGCTACGATACAGTCAAAATTTAGTTTCGGCGTAGAAGGCTAATGCTGTCGTTTTTTTGACGAACGGGAAAACATATTTCTTACAGATTTCCATTTATTTTTAACTTTTCGTACAAATGTTAATTCCCACATAACACAGCACTTGAATGATCTTAAATATCGATTTTAAAAAAAGGATTAAAAAGACGACAATAATTTTCAATCCGTGTTTTTCTGCTCATTTTATACATACCCATAAAAAAAACGATTTTAAAAAAAATGATTAAAAAGCCGACAATAATTTTCAATCTGTGTTTTACGTCTGCTTTTTATACATATCCCAAATGGCGGCCCCCATGGATTTTTCCAGTTTCATTTCAGAAAGCTTCATGGGTTATTGAAAAAATAAATAAAAAAATCTCACACCTGTTACCTATAAGCGAAAAAACCCATTTATGTGTTTTTTTCGTAATATATCTATAGGTGCTACCTATTTACGAAAAAAACGCAAGATAATTATAAACAAAAAATAAAGAGCATACTTTGGCCATAAAAAAGGATTTATAAGTAATTGACTAGACAATAATAATGTTAATATCATGTGTCTTGCATTATCAAAACATATTTGCAATTCGTATTGCTGTCGTCTATTATTACGAACAGAAAATAATAAAGTAAAGACTTTCAGAAAATCAAGGAATACATTTATAATGAACGAGGTTAAAACATGAGGGCCAAGGTGATCGATCCTTAATCGATCACCTGCATTATGGTAAATAAGCAAATAGATCAGCCCTATTCTGATGCCACCTGGCGACTGCCTTTTTCAAGCAGTCAATATGACTGGAACAAATTATGTAAGGGGGTCACATTTCTGCTAAACCCTTTCCCTATTAGAGACGGTTTCTGAGGCCTATGCATCGATTTAGGAAAAGATTGTCGCAACAAGAACAATTGCTCCTTATGAGAAAGTTTTTCTTTTGCCACAATGTTTGACAAATAATTATACTTTGAATGATTGAGTCAATAGCTCATGTTTAGGAATTTGGAGTCTTTCATGTTGATACCACTTTTTTGCGGGAAACGACGTCGCTCCATTGACGTTACGCCAAGATGAAGTGTAACGGAAATGACGTCACGTCCTTCTTTGGCTACGATACAGTCAAAATTTAGTTTCGGGCGTAGAAGGCTAATGCTGTCGTTATTTTGACGAACGGTAAAACATATTTCTTATAGATTTCCATTTATTTTTAACTTTTCGTACAAATGTTAATTCCAGCACTTTAATGATCTTAAATATCGATTTAAAAAAAATTGATTAAAAAGACGACAATAATTTTCCATCCGTGCTTTTCTGCTCATTTTATACATACCCAAAATACCGATTTTTAAAAAAATGATTAAAAAGCCGACAATAATTTTCAATCTGTGTTTTACGTCTGCTTTTTATACATATCCAAAATGGCGGCCCCCATGGATTTTTCCAGTTTCATTTCAGAAAGCTTCATGGGTTATTGAAAAAAAAAAAAAAAAAAATCTCACGCCCGTTACCTATAAGCGAAAAAAAACCATTTATGTTTTTTTTTCGTAATATGAATATAGGTGGGACCTATTGCGGGCAAACAAATGGATTGGTTTACCACAAACATAATTACCAATGATTTAACTATCTAAAACATTTAATAAAGTCTTTCCTATTAAAGATGAAATTAAGTATGATTGGAAGAGGCAGTTTGCCAACATTTTACCTGTAATAGATATAATGCTGCCCAGCTCTAGCCACGGGGAGGCCACCTCTTTAAGAGCCAAATTTTGAATTTTGAAAAATGATCTAAATTGTCCAAAAGAATGACCGTTGAACTAAATAAAAATGAAACAAAAAAACCCTTAAGAATTAATTTTGGTATTGATTTTGATGTATACAACATAGCTGTAACCACTGGAGTTAGCTGATAATACATTTACCCTTTCCTATATACAATCATCTGCTGCAGACAAATTTGCAAACATTTATATAGGCAACTTTGTGGAAAATCTCTTTAAATGGGGTATGAATGTTGAATCAAGTTGTACGCCTTGAGGCAAAAGGAGGAGTTGCCATAAGCAATTTCTCGTCTAGTCACAATGTTTCCACAATTTGTCTGCAGTGGTGATAAAAAGTGTGTGAATATATGGGAAAGGGCTGTCTGTGTGGGTATGGGCTACATAATAAAACTAGTTTTGAAGCTAAACTGCCACCCTGTAGTTTAGTAGCTGACATGCCACACAACAAGAACAGAATAATAATTTACTTTTGTGCATGCATTTGATATACTGAGTCTGTAGTGTAGGGGAGAGTTTATTAACATTTACCAAACATTCAAGAAGAAAATGGTGTAGTTAAACTTACATACAATACATATTCACTTATGTAAACATAGACATGTAGTAATGAGGCTGGCCAGTTCCTGCCTTCATTTTGCAAGCCATGATTAATAGTGGAGTGCTCAGAGATGAGAATATGATGAGGTTGGTATGTTTGTTTCTTTAATACTAAGACTAAAAACTGTCATGAATTTGAATTACAAATATAATTATATAGATGACATGCCATAAAACAAGACAAAATGAAGTGGGACAGGTTTGCCTTCTTTTTTCCATGCTTAATGAAAAAAATGACTTCCATGGAATACTGTAGATAGGCATGCTAAAGTGGTTAAAATTACACTCAACAAGAGCAGTATTCTGTAAGGTATATGCCACCAAACAACTAGAATAGTATGTAATGGGTTGAAGAATATTTTAACATATAATGAATAGAAGAGAGAACACAAGGTTGGCCAATTTCTTAATTCTTTCTAGTGATATATCGAAAAAGACTGGTTTATAAAATAATAATGTACAGTAAATACTGTAGATTAGTAGCTGACATGCCACCAATCATAACAGTATTCTGTAAGGTGTTGAAATGATAAAATGTAATGTATAGATGAGAATGTAATAAGGCTGGTCAGTTCCTGCCTTTATTTCTCAGGTTTCAAATACAAGTTTCACTGATAGAGGGTTGTAAATAACGAAAGAAGAGTGGTTAAGCATGTAAATACTGTAGATTAGTAGCTGACATGCCACCAAACAAGATCAGTATTCTGTAAGGTGTTGAAAATGATAAAATGTAATGTATATGTGAGAATGTAATAAGGCTGGTCAGTTCCTGCCTTTATTTCTCATGTTTCAAATACAAGTTTCACTGATAGACGGTTGTAAATAACGAAAGAAGAGTGGTTAAGAATGTAACTACTGTAGATTAGTAGCTGACATGCCACCAAACAAGATCAGTATTCTGTAAGGTGTTGAAAATGATAAAATGCAATGTATAGGTGAGAATGTAATAAGGCTGGTCATTTCCTGTCTTTATTTCTCAGGTTTCAAATACAAGTTTTACTGATAGAGGGTTGTAAATAACGAAAGAAGAATGGTTAAGAATGTAAATACTCTAGATTAGTAGCTGACATGCCACCAAACAAGATCAGTATTCTGTAAGGTGTTGAAAATGATAAAATGTAATGTATAGGTGAGAATGTAATAAGGCTGGTCAGTTCCTGCCTTTATTTCACATGTTTCAAATACAAGTTTTACTGATAGAGGGTTGTAAATAACGAAAGAAGAGTGGTTAAGCATGTAAATACTGTAGATTAGTAGCTGACATGCCACCAAACAAGATCTGTACTCTGTAAGGTGTTGAAAATGATAAAATGTAATGTATAGGTGAGAATGTAATAAGGCTGGTCAGTTCCTGCCTTTATTTTTCAGGTTTCATATACAAGTTTCACTGATAGAGGTTTTAAATAATGATAGATATCAAGCATAGTACTGGTTTTTCACTTAGTGATCCTGAATAGGTGTGTTATCACCATGATCACTGAAAACGTGAAATCCAGTAAGATCCCAACATATTTGAAGAAATAATCTTACAAACTTATTTATTTAATGTATGCTGTTATGGGCATGTGCATTAAGGTTCCTCAACACACTTCAGAGGGTCAACTTGGTTGTTTTACCCTCTGATGTGTGTTGAAGAACCTTACAATTGAATTACTCTTGTCATGAAGCTTTTATAACTGTTGATTCTTATCTTATTCTTCATAATAATTTGCTTTTGTGTCCATAAGCTGTTTAAAAATTGTTTCAAAAATATGTTTGTTGTTCAAAGAGTTGTATCTGTTTTTAGTGTCTGTTGCCTTTTTTACCAAGGAGCTTATTTCTATGTTTCTCGCTGTAGTTGTTGGAGTATGTACTTTATGACATATTCTATCTTCATTTATTAACACCTCAGGGTTCCATGCAAAGTCTGGTACCTCTCCATTACCACCTGCAGATTTTGCTCTAGAGAGTGCCACAAACAACGAACCAGGATTTCTGGACTCAAATGATTTTTTCCCAGGATGGATGACAATGAATCTATTTAATTCACCGGCACCAATTGTCATGCCCTGACAGCGATGAATAGTAGTTCCCCACCCCAATCTTAGAGGAATCTGTTTTCGCTTGCAAGCATAGCAAGGACATTCAATTCGTCTTTCAATAGGAACCACTGGTACAAGTACAGGATCATTATCATAAAGTTTGGTCCAGTAAATTTAGTGAAAGAAACCATGACAACATCTGGTAAAGAAGTCTGGGGAGTGTTATCATTGAGATACAGTATGTCCTGCACAATTCCCATAGACCCGTTGAACAGTCCAAGCTGAACATTTAGGTTACTTGTTAGCATCACTTTTGACCCAACACAAAGGTAAAGGGTGTTGAGAAGTCCTCCAGCCTTATCATCAGTTGAAGTTTTAGCATGAGGGCCTGTATTTACAGCAGTCATTTTAGCAACAGGTGCATGTGCATTTGCCTTAAGAAGATTTTGAACATTATGTTTGCTCTCTAATTCATGTGTTGGAAAGACAAATAAACCATTAACAGACATGTCATGAAGAAGATCATTTCCAAACACATTTCTAAGGTTATCCCATTGAAACCTCTGCAGCCATAATGTATCTTCAGATGTCAGACTGTAATTTCTTAATGAAAGTAGGATATCTCTTAACTGTTGTTGTTCATCATTTTGTCTGACCATAGTTTTCATTTCAACAACATCATTAAACTCTTTCCAGACTAAATGACCATGCATTGCAGCAAATGAAGCAGAAGACTTTGTTATATATACTGGTGTGTCACAGACGGGTGGAAGTTGCACATCATCACCGAGGAATATTACTACAGGAAGGCCACCCCAAGAGTTTTCAAGATCCCCCATACCAAATCTACAGTGATGTTCCATCCATCCCAAAGTTGTAGCTCCGACAAGGGAACGTTCGTCCACTATCAATACTTTGAGACCAGAACAGTTATTTTGGATGGTTTCCCCAATAACACCATCTGGCAATTTCATTTCATTTTTAGCTTTTTTGGAAGTAGGTACTTTAAGAAAGTCATGAATAGTACGCCCTGAGATAAGATTGGCGCTATTTCCAGTTGGGCAAAGAACTTGAATGCCTTTAATACTATTGAAAATGATTTGGACTGCAAAGACAAGGCACTTAATCAGAAAGGATTTTCCTGTACCAGCAGTTCCTGTTATGACTTAACGAAGTGGTTTAGTGGATTTTAAATTTGACCCATTTTTGTACTGCAGAAGGGTTGACAAAACAATGTTAAATGCAAACATTTGCTCTTCGTTTAACAGATTTAAAGATTCTTCTGTTATATCAGACGTTTTAGAGGAAACTGATCCAAGTTCTTCCAACCACTTCAAACCATATCCATTTGGGTATTCATGTTTCGTTTGACTCCAGTCATAGTCCGGGCCCCCATCATTAAAACGAATGTCAACATCTGCTTCTGCAAACTCTTTCAAAGGTTTCAGTAACTGGGCCCATTCTGGCTGATCTTCTCCTTCCTCATAATCATAATTCGAAGTTATTTCATCAGTTTCATTTTCATCTGGCGGAGGTTCATGACGTTGGGCTCTTTCAATATCAGCCTTGACAAAATTAGGACAATGGTCAGTTTCCATAAATGTATTAAATGTGTCGGTCCAAGATGCAGTATCGTCTTTTATATCATGTAAATTCCTCCAATTTGGCCAGTGGAGAAGAAGCATTGATCTACAATAATCATCATTGAGGGGACATGTAGCACGTAGTGATGTGCCACTTACAACAGGAACTTTTCCTTTTTTGCATATGTGCTGATACCATGAACAGTTATGGTCATCTGGCCTTGACAGAATTTGTCAAGGGGAGTTGATTTTGTCAATGTGCACCCCTTTCTCTCTAAAACTCTATATTCCGGTAAAACTGACAGACTGAAATTCATGGCTACAACGGTACAATGGCAAAGATGAAAGTTCATAAACGGCCTCCATACTCGATATTTCCCGTTTGACAGAATTCATCAGCAATTGTGTACACAAAGATTTAGTTGTACTTCCTGTTGATTCATCTGCAGAATGTACTAAATCCTGAAATACATCAATAACTGCTCCTGTACTATCATTGCCTTTGCATGCATATCCAGTGATATATCGTTCTGTTGCAATTATTTCATTGATGGAAGGATTTTCAGGCGGACTCTTTGATAAAATTAAGGACATATCACCATTGGCACGCCAACCTTGTGTATGGTATTTTGAATGCTGAACCATTCTTGGATGGTCTCTCACTAGCTCTAATCTCATTGACCCATGGCGGTCTCTAACTATTGCTGGAGAGGGCCTCGGGAGCTTTCCTTGTTTGTCTCGAGTGCCAAAATCCATACGGCATATATTTTTGCTGTTCAGACAGTATTTTGAACATCTATGCATATTTATTCTGTTGGTAAGAAGAAGATGATCTTCAAGAAGGGACTCTTGTGAATGACTTACATCCATTAGCAGTTTGGTTAATGGATTGTTATCCTCAGGTGGGGCAGGAGCAGTTCGTTCTGGTGGTGCTCATAAGTCTGTTTTGGGCGTACCATTTTCATCTTTTCCAGCAGGGTTCAAAGAAGTTAATGCAAGCTCTGACTTGGCCCACTGTGCAAGTACTTCTGCACACTGGTTTTCCGCCAGTCCTCTCTTGATAGCTTCATTTATTAAATTGTGGGGTTCTCTATCTGAACGCCAGCAGAGGCCATGCCAATGGATCATGCCCCTTGACTTTGCAAATTCATGTCTGTACTGTAACAAAGTAGCAATTCAATAATACATTATAGCTTGTTTATTACGAGAAGTACAATATCCCAAAACCCCAGTTGTTGCTCTTCCAACAACATGACTACTCAGCCTACGTCAACAGAGTGACTGAATTGGAATCAAATCAGTTCTATATTTATACAATCTCCCAACTGCCTTAGGGAAGTTAGTCTATTAACTATTGGTCAGATGTCAACCCTGTAGACTGATCAATTGCGCCTGTCAAAAGGAACAATGAACTTATAGAAGGATAACCGTGTCACAGAGAAAGATGGTTGATTAAGCTAACCGTGTCACAGATAAAGATGGTTGATTACATCTTCACACCTTCCCATGTTGATTATATAAAGAATTTTACATAGGAATTCTTTAAAAAGATCTAAGACCTTAATTGCAGTGACGACCAATCCTTAATAAAACATATACATGTACAAGTATTTGGAATTAATTATTGGTTATGTAGATGTCACGGTCTGAACTTGTACACAGTTGGAGGGACTTCATGTAAGCGGCCCGGTTAGCTCAGTCGGTAGAGTACTTGCCCTGAAAGCGAGAGGTCCCGGGTTCGAGCCCCGGACTGGCTGCATGTTATTCTCTCCTTGTGACATTGGCGCCCAATAAGGGACCGTGACAGCACTGCTTGGTCAGTGTAATAGCGCTTGCAGTGCGATTTATGACATCCGTGGGGTGTATGTCACGGTCTGAACTTGTACACAGTTGGAGGGACTTCATGTAAGCGGCCCGGTTAGCTCAGTCGGTAGAGTACTTGCCCTGAAAGCGAGAGGTCCCGGGTTCGAGCCCCGGACTGGCTGCATGTTATTCTCTCCTTGTGACATTGGCGCCCAACACGGGACCGTGACAGCACTGCTTGGTCAGTCTAATAGCGCTTGCAGTGCGATTTATGACATCCTTGGCACTGGAATTCCGAAATTCGAGGACGAATTTCCAGTTAACCAGGGGTGTATGTCACGGTCTGAACTTGTACACAGTTGGAGGGACTTCATGTAAGCGGCCCGGTTAGCTCAGTCGGTAGAGTACTTGCCCTGAAAGCGAGAGGTCCCGGGTTCGAGCCCCGGACTGGCTGCATGTTATTCTCTCCTTGTGACATTGGCGCCCAATAAGGGACCGTGACAGCACTGCTTGGTCAGTGTAATAGCGCTTGCAGTGCGATTTATGACATCCGTGGCACTGAAATTCCGAAATTCGAGGACGAATTTCCAGTTAACCAGGGGTGTATGTCACGGTCTGAACTTGTACACAGTTGGGGAGACTTCATGTAAGCGGCCTGGTTAGCTCAGTCGGTAGAGTACTTGCCCTGAAAGCGAGAGGTCCCGGGTTCGAGCCCCTGACTGGCTGCATGTTTTTCTCTCCTTGTGACATAGATAACTGAAAACAATAGTCATTCATTAATTCAAGCGAATTGAATATTTGCAATTTAAAAGAAACAATTACATGAACAGTGTATTAACATAGTTGTACTGAATAAGTAGGAAATGGCAATGTAGAAATGAACGTGAAATAGTCAATACAACAAGGTAACAATATAAATATTTCTTCAAACAGTACGATGATTATTATCGATCCAACAGTCTTGTATTTCTTAGCACTTCGTAGTATCCAGAGTAGTTTGAACTCATATTGAATTATTGTTATTTACGGCGAATCATCAGTAGAAGTAGTAGCATCAGTAGTTGTAGTAGTAGTAGCATCAGTTGTAGTTGTAGTATCAGAAACAGTTGTAGTTGTAGCATCAGAAACAGTTGTAGTTGTACTATCAGAAACAGTTGTAGTATCAGAAACAGTTATAGTTGTAGTCCTTTTATGACGAAGTCCACACAATATGTTTATCATAGGGTGGATTGAAATGTTGTTATTCATTCCGTAGATAAGTAGTATTAACAGTCGAATAGGTTTAAGTCCAGCATATAAGGAGTTAGAAGTATTGTCATTTTCTCAAAGTTGAAAATGAGATCCTTATGGTTGAAATTATGTTATTCTTCAGTGGCATATGTTCTTCTGTGTAGTAGTGCCTTGAATACATGTGTATAATGGAAACATCATGGAATGGAACTCTAGGTTAGATGAGCTCTTCCTACAAAAGAGGAATTTCGCCGGAACAATCTTAGTGGCTGCTTTATCGGCCTTATGCGAGGTGGCAGTGAATCTTACACTCGAATCAATGCTCTTAGCTGACTCTTAGCAAGGTGTAATAGTGTACAGCTATTTACTCCTCTTGAGGTCAATAGTGAAAAACTATTCTTCCAAGTGAATGACTATTGACCCGAAATAGAGAACTATTGACCGAGACGAAGTCGAGGTCAATAGTTCTCTATTTCGGGTCAATAGTCATTTGCGAGGAAGAATAGTTTTTCACCATTGACCTCAAGAGGAGTAAATAGCTGTTTTATTATATATCTTTATGAAAAACACATATTTTAACTAGTTTATTTATTACATTGCTGTCATCATTTTAATTGGGTAAATTTATGTAACATAAGTGTAGATTCTAACATAAACACAGGATTATTATTGTAAATGCAGGAAGAATGCATAATCATTATAATCCATAAACACATTGAATAAAGCATTAATGTTCAAGATTTCCAGGTGCATCATTTGCACTATAACAATGCACTATTGCACTCGCTTACTGCTTGCCATAGTTGATATTGACAGTTCCATAATTTACAAGATTGAATGGCAGTGCATTTAATTGTTGGAATGGAGCATATAATCCCATGTCCATAGTTGTGTCATTCCTGAAGTTTGGCATATTACCAGCGGATGCAGGTTGCAGACTGTGTTGGACGGAACTGGTTGAGGCGGTATTCATCATTATATCTGTAGGAACACTGAACGCCAGAAGATAATCTTCTTGAGAAGGACTCAAAAATTTCAACAATTCTGGATCTTTTTCAATGTCTACATGACTAACAGCTTGTAAATCTTTCTCATCAGTTATTGAATTTATGTTTTCCTTATCACTTCCATTACAGGCCTTATTCAATATAAGACTAGCTTCGACCCTCTTCTCATCACTTAATCTAGCGGAATAATGCTTCAAACTACTTTCAGACTTGTGTTTGCTGATACTCATTATATGGCGACTCTCAAACCCGTTTTTATCCAGTATGGTAATGCATGTAGCACGCACACAGTGATTTGTATATGTTTTGGACAGATGCGCTTCTTCACTGATTTTCTGCATCATACTCCCAAGTGTGTTGTGTCCAAGGGGCTGTTTTGAATACCATAATCCACCTTCCGACCAGTTAGACAGAGGCCTCTGGAAGAACGCGTCATTATCTAGGTTAAGTTTGCTGAGATAGAGCTTTAAGGATGCAACTGGACATGTTGGATTTCCTGCAATATAGAAAGCGAGAATAAAGGATTAGCAAATTGTGAGCAAATATACTTACTCCTGATAATAAGTATATTTGCTCACAATTTGCTAATCCTTTATTCTCGCTTTCTACTAATAAATGTAATATCAATAATAAAGATAATAATAATAAATTCCTTATTTTAAGACGGTATCTCATTTAGACATAATATAATCTCTGACATTTTAATAAGGCCTTCTATAAACAGTAACAAGTAACTAACACACATTTATAACAGAAAAACAACAACCAAAAAATAACTAAAACAAAAACAAAGTGGGCTTGAATGCAATTCATTTAAACTATCACTATCAACAATCCACTGCAAAACATAAATAATAATAATATAAAAAATAAACTAGTTATTTAGGTGATACAAATGATAAAAAGATCAGACGCAGATGAAATAAAAAAAGTAAAAAAAAAAAGTAACCATTGTTGGGGATTGAACTTGGTTTGCTCTCTCCAGAGGCTAAAGCGCTAACCATTACGCCACTAAGACAACTTATGTAAATGACGTTAAATTTAATATTTAAAATTTTATTTAAGTAAGGGAAGTAACTCGTTTATTTTTTAATGTTAAGCTTGCAAGCTCCCTACATCGATTTTTTTGTTTCAGTGTCACATATTATAACTAACCTTTATCCTCGTACATTCTGTTAGAGCCAGAAAAATCGTCATCGTCCTCTCTTCTGTTTTTGGTCAGCTTCGTCCTCACGGTGAAATATTTCCTTCCCGTCGCATCAACATTTTCAATGAAATCGTCTTTCTTGAGTGTCCGTAGATTCTCCCTACCACGGTTGCAAAATATCAACACATAGTCAAAGAATACTTTGTTTAACAAACCCTTCGGGGTATCAACTGACAAAACCTTCGACTTATACAGTTTTTTCATATCAGCGTCTGAAATAACATCTTTGTGCTTGGAGTCGCCTTTCCCCTCCTTCTTTACACCCACTAGAACTGCTTTAAATGTTTCTCTCGAGCGCTTAAATTGGTCATTGTTGATGATATCTACGTCTCTCCTTTTCTTAAACAGTTGCTGCAACCCGAACCTGATAGTAGTTAACGATTTCCTGCAGTATTTCTCCCCATTTTGTTTCCTCACATTCGCGTAAAATCTTCTCAAGTAGGCATCCAACTCCGGTACCGACACGCTTTCGTCATTAAATAGCTCATCTAATGAAAACTGATCATCAACCATCGTGTACTGGTTCAACAAGTTCTCAGAAACTTTAAAAACACTTTTAGTTGCTTTGGAATGTCTTTGTTCAACCAAAAGATCTAATTCTTCCTCCGTCGCAAGATTAAAACGGTCCATTGTTGATGTGTTGTCATGAGAGCGTTCTTAATTAGTATGCTTTCAAAACGCTTGCTATTGTACGTATTTTATATAGCGCCGTAACGACACAGATGAACTATTGACTCGAAAATGGACTATTGGACCTGAATTTTAGAATAAAGGCAAAAAGGAGTCAAATAGTCATTTTTTATTGAATCACACGTGACTGCTTCTCGTCCAATCAAATACTTTGATTCATAGTAGGTATATAATAACATGTCTTATTCTTGAATTAACAGAATGAATTAATAGTGATGCCTCAGCAATGTGCAAAAGAACAAATATGAGTGTCAATTGATACTAGTAGTTAGCAATTACCTTTCCTACATTATAATTGTAATTCGATTCCCTCTCATATTAGAGACGTTTGGAATTTTCTTCCATATGCTAGATTAAGTAAAATTCTTACATTAGCATTTAATACACAACAATTTTCTTGGAACCATTATAGGCAATAATACATTTATTTATTTAACTCTTATTTACGCACAAGTATAACCTTAAGTCTTGTTATAAAAACCGCGTTTCTATTTTACGTGTGAATAACCATCACAATATTATATATTAGCTAGTCGCTTATAATATTTATCTTCTAATTAACTTATTTAATTAATAGATATAAACCTAAATCTCGCTCAAATCTTCTCACAATATTATATAATTAGCTAGTACGCTTATAATATGAACTCCTAATTAAGTAACTGATTTACCTTAATTTTTGCTTATAACTTAATTAACATCTGTCAATCTCCATGTCACTTAACGGGGCTGACAAAAACTCGTCATCAAACATAGACAATTGATCGGGAATATTTGATTGGATTGTTTGATCACTAACAACTGACATCTCACTCTCATTGTGTCTGTCTGTACCGTGAATACGCTCGTATTCTAAACGCCTAAGACGTGCTTGTAACTTACTTAGTGGAATACTATCTTCACTTTCTTGACTGGTTGAGGACTCAGAACTATTATTATGTTTGTTAATTACCTTTGTCATTTTAACTTTACGTTTTGCAATTAAATCTTGATTATCTGAATCTGTATTATCATCAGAGCTTTCTGAAACAATTTCAGGAGGAATAACATATCTGCAATTTCGAATAGGTCTTGGATTTATAGTTTTAGTGGAAGGAAGAGTCCACTCGTCAATTTCAGCCTTTCTAACTTGATCAACATTGCATTTGATTATCTTGTTATCTAATTGATTTTTAAGTATTAATTGCTTTGAACCATCAAATTCGATTACTCGGTAGTATGGAATCCATTGAGGAGATGTCTTAGAAGTGCGTTGGAAATTTTTGTAATAGACCGGGTCATTTACATTGAATTCTACTTGTTGGGCTTTCCTATTGGCATATTTGTTACGCCTTCTTCTTGATTTAGTGATTTGCTTGAATACATCACAGTAAATTCGTGATTTCTTTGTAGTAATTCTTTATGGAATTCATTGCCAACATAAGGTAACCTTTTTCCTAACAGTGAATCAATAGGTAGTACTGGGTCTCGACCAAATACTATGAAAAATGGGCTATGTCCAGCCGATTCTGATGGATTAAACCTGATGCCAGCAAGGGCTTGTTCTAGTACAATATCGAAATCCATCGGATTATCCCTGGTAAGCTTACATAGAATGGCATTTAAACTTTTATGGGAACGTTCATTTTTTCTATTAGCCTGGGGGTTGTACGTGACAGTTCTACGATGTTTGATATTTAATTCCTGCATAACATCTTTGAACATTTTAGAGGTGAAAACGGACCCGTTGTCTGTCAGTATTGATAAAGGAGAGCCATATTTCCAGAATATCTTTTCGAAAAATGCGTTAACAACGTCTTCTGTAGTTGCCGTTGCTGACGCAACTATTTCAGGATAACCAGAAAGTTCATCCATAAATACTATCATATATTTGCTATTTGAAGCTGTGGGAGCCATCGGTCCGACGATATCACATGAAATGTCAGAAAAAGGGTAGCTTGGTATTATCTGATCTTGTAAAGGCGATTTTTATGGTTTTAAGATTGACAGTTTGACAGGCTATGCATGTCTTTACAAATGTGTAAATATCCTTGAAAAGATTGGGCCAGTAGTATGCTTTTCGTACGGCATTAAACATCCTATTCACACCAGGGTGTCCTATATTATGATATGCAATTAAAACCATTTCTCTTAATTGAATAGGAACATATATTCTTGGGCAAGGGTAAATATCCTTATCTGACAAGTAATGTAAAATGTCCTGAATCATAACAAATCTCCTATTTTCAGCTTTAGTTAAAGAGTTCGTCTGCACTCGTTTTATTAATTTCTTGAGATCTAAATCTAATTCCTGTTCTTTTTTCATATCTATAGTAACTAAATTTTCTGGGGTAGTAATTGGTATAGTTTCTGGTGCTTCATATGATTTTGTTAATTCATCATGATTAATTGCTTGGCTATTAATAACATTAATCGTAGTTCCTTTATTATGTTCTGTCATAATATCAGTGTCTGAATCAAAAGTCGATCCTTTAACTTGTCTTGATAAAAAGTCAGCTACTACATTAGTTTTTCCAGGTACGTATTCAATTGAACAGTCATAACATGAAATTTCTAATGCAAATCTTTGTAGAAGTTTATTATCGGAATTTGAGGATAACAAATAAGAGGTTTGTGGTCTGTTTTAATTACGAATTTTGATCCCTGCAAGTAACAATCAAGTCTTTTTAGGCTATAGGTAATTGCAAGAGTTTCCTTCAAAATTGTGGAATATTTCCTTTGCGTTCTCGATAAAGCATGACTAAGGAAGAATATCGGTAGTTCATCTCCCTTTTTTCCTGTTAAATTTTGCATCAAGACGGCGCCTATGGCATAATCACTTGCGTCTGTATATAATATGTAAGGTTTATTTATGTCTGGGTGACGTAACAGTGGTAATTTTTCTAATTGAGTGATTAAATCCTCAAAACTGTTTTGACATTCAATAGACCATTCGAATTTAACATTCTTTTTAGTTAATCTTACCAATGGGAGGCTAATTTCAGCAAAGTTTTGAATGAATTTCCTATAAAATCCGACAAAACCTAAAAATGATCGTACATCCTTAACATTCTGTGGAGTTTTAATTTGTCTAAGAGCTTTAATTTTATCAGCCTTAGGTCGAATACCTTCTGCTGATATTTCATGTCCAAGGTAATTGGTTTTATCTTTAACAAATTCGCACTTTTTAAGTTTAAGCTTAAGACAATTAGCTCTCAGTCGCCTAAATATTTCTTCTATGTGACGAAAATGTTCTTCAAGAGTCTTAGAGTATATAAGGAAATCGTCTAAATAAACGAAAGCAAATTCTTCACATCCTTTAATAACAGAGGACATGATTGATTGGAACTTTCCAGCTGAAATATTTAAACCTTGTGGTAAAACTGTCCACTCAAAAAATCCAAATGGAGTGGAAAATGCAGTTTTTTCCTGATCTGATTCTTTAATTGGTATTTGGTGATACGAATTCGAAAGATCTAGACAAGTAAAATATTTTGCTCCATTTAAGGACGCTAAGATGTCTCCGATACGAGGCAGTGGATAAGCCGTAGTCTTAATAATCTGGTTTGTTTTTCTGAAATCAATTACAAGACGCTTGGTGCCGTCTTTTTTGTTCACCAGAATACAAGGATTATTAAATTCTGATTGTGAATGACGTATGATATTTGCCTTGAGCATTTTATTAATTTTTTGTTTAAAATGTTCTCTTTCGCTGAATGGAATTCGATAAGGTTTTTGCCTAATCACTTGATCTATTTTGGTCTCTATAGCAACAGAGCCATATGGATACCTTCCTAGATCAAATTCATTTTTTGAAAATACATCATCATAACTTGAAATTAATGTATTTAACCTGTCTTTATGTATATTTGGAACATTAACATTTTCATTAACCGACTCGACTGAAGAGATATTATGCGATGAACTCGGCGGTACTTGCGGCCGATCTATTAATGAAATGTCATGATCCTTATCTATTTGATGTAATTTACCCACAACGCATCCGCGATGAAGTGATATAGTCTTGTTTGACAGGTTTGATATTATAATTGGTACCCTACGGTAATTAGAAAGTGTCACTAAAGTATTTGAAATTTTAGATGTGGTTCTGTATCAAGGTAACAATTTTCTATACTTGAAATTTCATAAGTCCCTTCATTAGAAATACTGGGATTTTGTTTTAGTTTACCTGACAATTTGTATGTAGTCATAGGTTTTAATTGTACTGTTTTGGTTAGTCGCACAATAGAGGCTATACAACGATCATCTTGCATAGAGACATACGTATCTTTATTTTTTATGCAATTTAAATCAAAATATATTCGACAGGAATTTGCCGATAAGAAATCTTTGCCTATAATTGTATTTCTAGAAAGATTATCAACTATAATGAATGTATGGTTGATCATTAGTGAATTAATTTTGACATCTAAATTGGATGTTCCTAACACCCTTATTGCATCGCCAGAGGCAGATTGAAGTGAAATTGATGATTTTTCTAAGTTAACTGATTTGAAAGTTTTAAAAATGCGTTTGTGAATTAGAGAGATGGATGCTCCTGTATCGATTAAAAATCTCAGAGGGGTATTACCTATCTTGAAAACACATGAATTTGGTATTTCTTTATTATCTAAATGAGAATTAAACGCATTATTTCCTATTTTTCCTGCGTCAGAGGCTCCGAGGCAAACACGAGGTTTCCGATATTTTGGAACAAAGGGTTGTAAAGGGTTTAAACGTAAATATTCTACACATATTGAGCGTATATGACCGACACGCCCACAAAACCAACATTGAATTTGTGTGTTTTGCCTTTTATAGTTTAAACTAGTATGTTGCCTATCAAATTTGTATTTTACTGAATTTATTTGTCCACGCCTTTTCCTACAATAATTATATTCATGTCCTGAAATCTTACAAAAAGTGCAAAAGCTTGCATTGCGTAAATGGTCAATTTCCACATTTTTATGTTCATTATTATAATTACGCGAAGACTGAAAAACCCTATTTCTAAGTTCACACCGTTTTTGAATTGATATCTCATTTGCAGCTAATTCTACGGCTTGCTGAAATTTAATTGGATTAGCTCTGATCAAAGTCTGTCTCAAATTTTTCATTATATAAACCGTTAATGAAAATACCAACAGTTTGGTGGTCAATTAAAGACGTACATTGTTCAAAACCTTTGTAAGATTCGTCACACAGACTCAAAATTCTTTCTGCAAATGCTTGTATGTTTTCTGATTCGAATTGCGTAATATTGCTTAACTTTGAAAACTGAATATGACTGTCTGTTATCTCTGAAAACCGTTCATATAGTGCTGTCTTTAATTGCTGCCAATTAGTTTTAGGAGTAACTGTTGTAGTCAAAAGTCGCAAAATGTAATCAGAAACGTAACCTGTACTATATTTAAATGCCAAAAGTGGTGTCTTAGTTTCATTTAAGTTATTTATTAAAGCGCATTTTTCAATTGATTTGACCCATATCTTAAATTGTGATGTATCTACATCGAAAACTGGTATATCATTTGACAATTTATTTAAACTATAACTTGTTAGTTGTTCTGTTAAATTTAGAAAAGACAATGCTAATTCACCATCTGCCATATGTCAGCCTGAAACAAATTTCAAAGTGTATAAATGATTCACTCACCCGTTGCCTTATAATGTATAGTGGTAGTAGTTCTCCAGATCCTTGGGTCTCGGCGCCAATTAAAAGGTATGTAACAAAGTAGCAACTCAATAATACATTATAGCTTGTTTATTACGAGAAGTACAATATCCCAAAACCCCAGTTGTTGCTCTTCCAACAACATGACTACTCAGCCTACGTCAACAGAGTGACTGAATTGGAATCAAATCAGTTCTATATTTATACAATCTCCCAACTGCCTTAGGGAAGTTAGTCTATTAACTATTGGTCAGATGTCAACCCTGTAGACTGATCAATTGCGCCTGTCAAAAGGAACAATGAACTTATAGAAGGATAACCGTGTCACAGAGAAAGATGGTTGATTAAGCTAACCGTGTCACAGATAAAGATGGTTGATTACATCTTCACAGTACCAATATGTATTCACTTTAAACAAGTTGGACATAACATGTTCAAAGTAGGATTTTGTTCGCAGGTCAAAATAATGTGAAACTATGTGAGTATTCTTTTGTAGAACTTTGAAAAGAATATTCCTGTTTTGTAAATCACAACATTTACCTGAAGTTTCAGATACATATTGTTCTAGAAGACGTTTTAAAGGTTTGAAATGGTACT
Organism: Serripes groenlandicus; assembly: GCA_031761405.1. Taxonomy (NCBI): domain Eukaryota; kingdom Metazoa; phylum Mollusca; class Bivalvia; order Cardiida; family Cardiidae; genus Serripes; species Serripes groenlandicus. The sequence continues at coordinate 9,824,038 of JASEVX010000016.1, forward strand.
CTGCACAACTGGCAGTCATAAAAAAAGATGGCAAGCCTTTTCCTTCATTTATTTGAAATTGCGAAAGAGATTGTAATTCTTTGTTTCTCTGAGCCCAGTATTGAGATGTACCCCTTAGACAAGCCCCAAAATAAAGAACCTTTTTGGCAATGCTAGTGTCTCTATTTTCAAACATTTGCTTTAAATCGCTAACAGTAATAGGAGCATCTCCAAGCTGTTGTTTTACAATGTATGTACCTTGTTCTATGGCACGTTTTCTCATTATCATGTTGTGTACAATGAACTTAAAATATGGATGCTCTGAAAAGCGACCATCTCTGTACCAGATAAGATGCTCAGCCCAGTCAGCCATAGACTCACATGTTCTTGGGCGATTGGTGTGGAAATCCCCTGTTGAGTATGGAAAAAGACAGGGAAATGAAAGAGTAAAAAAATTCTTGGTTGTGAATTCAGACAGTGGTATATCACCCTGAGTTGGCCATGGTATACAAACATATTTTCTTCCAGATGTAACTGGACCATGATTTGGACCAACAACATCTTGAACAACTTTTTTAACTTTACCCTTAATATTAAAGGTGATATCTGACAGACCAACACAAGCATTTGTCTCCCCATCCACGTCACCAGGGTCAACTTGATCAGAAGCAGGACCATCGTCAGGGTCACATTTATAATCACTTGTTTCTACTGTATCAATAACCAAAGGTTCATTTTCAGGTAGAGCATTTACACGAGATTTGCAGATAATAATATCAGCATATGCAGGATTACATAATTTTAGCCACTCAAGTGCTTTTAATACTTTTGATCTTTGGACATTGAATTCTTTAGAAGTGTCGTTTGAGCCCTTTTTGCGAATTCTTATGATTTTAACTTCACTTGGAAGCCTTGGAAGTATCTTAGCTGGTTCATTCACATTTTGTGGAAATGTTATGCAATGACCATTTGCAGCAATACCTCCATGCTTTAGTAAATGAATATTGATGACTGGGGCTAATCTTGCTATTAATTGTTGCTCTACAAGAGTAAGATCAAAAAGTTCTTCAGGTGCTGGTTTAGGATCCATATTATTTTGGGCTGAGAACATTTTAACACTTGATTTGTCAGATTTGCAACGTAGACATAAATTGTAATTAGACATTTTCATTTCAAGCCTTCGCTCATTACAAACATGACAGCAGTTAAATTTATAAGACATTTGCTCAAGTTCAAATGCTCTTATGCAATCCATTGCCTTGTTGTATTGACTGTCGTTAGAAGGCGGTGCAGGTGGTGGTAAATCATCAACATTTATGTTTAGTTTCTTCTGAGCCTGTGCAATTTTTCTTAAATTGAGTTTTTGTCAGGCTGTTATTTGTTTATTTGTTTCATTTAATTCTGAAAAACAGAACGGTAATTCAAGCTTTCTGCATCTATTGTAAGAGTCTGCTTCTTTTACTGTAGTAGAAAAATTATTTGAGGAATTATGTGTATGTCTATATGTTTTGTTACTTTTGATCTTTATTTCTCTACATTGATCAATACCTTCACCAATATTTCCCTGAACAACTTCATTTTGTTTAGTTGTTTGAATGTTTTCATTAACAATTTCATTTTGTTCAGTTGTTTGTGTTGATATTCTTTCCACAATGTTTTCATTAACAACTATATTTGCAGTTGTATCAGTTGATAGTTTCTTTCTCATTTTCTCATGTGTAACCTTTTGCGTTTTTTTATGACAATCATCATTTTTGGAAGAAATGGTTATATCAGACTCAATGTTATTGTGCTCATTCAACAATGTTAACGCTGTGAAGTGAGAATTTTGAAGTAATAGATTTATAATTCCACTTGCATTATCTGTTATATATGTTTGCTCAGTGTAGCGTGGCATAAAACGTTTAAATTCTTCACTGTAATTGATTCCACGTAGCCAAATGTTGATGTTCATCGTTAAGAGGAAACAAGCAGCCTGGATTTCTAGTGCAGTAGCATATCCATTTCTGTTAATCATATGTTCCCAGTACAAGTTTACAGAGTTTATGCTAATATCATGATGCAGTGACACTGCATTGGCCCACAGGTCCCAGTTGTTAAGAATGTAGTTACAGATTAATAGTCTGTAATAATGAGTTTGCTCAAAATCACCATTTATTGATAAACTAAGTGAATGAAAAAAACAGTTTCCATCTCCAGGGACATTTAGTGATTTCATGTTGATTTCATTAATGGTAACAGTATTATATGTACCAGTATATGTCCTTAAATCAAATAATGCATGTTGTTTGTTTACACCTTTCTTAACCTTGCATTCCTTAAAAGAGGTCTGGAAATCATTTGATTTTGCACTTTTCAGGATTTCACGATTCTTCCTAGATTTTTGAAAATTTACTTTTGTCTGTCTTTTTCTTTGGACATTTCCATTTTTCTTCAAAGCATTAAATTTCTTCTTTTTTTTTTTTTTAATTTTGATCTTTTAGACCTTTCTGATTTTGTTGTTTTGGGCTTTGAGGAGGAGTGATTATAATATGTACCAGTATATGTCCTTAAATCAAATAATGCATGTTGTTTGTTTAGACTTTTCTTAACCTTGCATTCCTTAAAAGAGGTCTGGATATTATTTGATTTTGTACTTTTCAGGATTTCACGATTCTTCCTAGACTTTTGAAATTTTACTTTTGTCTGTCTTTTTCTTTGGACATTTCCATTTTTGTGGCGATTGGTTGACAATCGCCACAGTGCTACCAAAACAACAACAACGAAAAAAAAATTATATAGTCGTATTTGAACAATCGGTTGGATATTTCTGCAAAGGCAATTTACTCACTTCCGTTAAACCGCCATATATATATATAGTTCCATCAGTGATGCAGGCACACGATTAATAATGATAATGTTAGTGCTACTTTGATACCGGATTGGTACTAATATTTGAGATTTATCGAGAAAATATCTAAATAGAGTTAAACTATTTACATATTATCTTTCTTCATGTTTGGGCAGATAATAAATATCATCGGGCGTCTTGGGTACGCTATGCAGAGTATCATGATACTCCTGTGCCTCGTTTTATTTTTACTGTAGTCAACCGTAACCTTTTGACCTTTAACCTGATTCGGCAGGAGTTGGTTGTACTCTGATTATCTTCGTCATGATTTGGCAGATAATAAATATCATTGCGCGTTCTGCCTTGCAAATAACGACAACTCTGGTGATACTCAAATCTGGAAATTCCAAAAGGTTCTATAAATAGCTCGCGAGACCAAAAACCAGAAAAGCTTGTAAATCTCAATATTATAAACGCTTTATTTTGTACTTGTTTAAATATATGAAAGCGTCTAGATAATAAGACTGGTTTACAAAGGTTTAAAGGACACACGATGGCAGTGTGTACACACGTTATGTATACACGTCTGCACGTTCTAGAGTCAATTAGCAATCAATGCTGACAGTGTAGCCTAATTGAGTTTGAAGATCTAGCATTATAATATATGCCTATATTTTCATAAATTAAACAGTTTGGCAAATAGTGAAATTGTGCTTTTGGAGCATGTTTTGTGTTTGTTTTTGCACTCACATTATTCGAAGCAGTTTAACAACCTCAGAGACATATAAATACACTGTGACAACCCTCAATCATGCAATGTGAAGGGACTAAATTGAACAGACCTGTTTAATATCGGACATAATTGAAACAAACACCAAACTAATGGATACTGTTTTCTCTCCTTTCTTTAGTCATTTCTAAAGTGTAAAATATATTTTATCTTAATATGGCCTAACGACCTGGTGATAAACATGTGATTACCCAAACAATTTAGATTACAAATAGTCATTCTAATGAGCTAAAACGGTAGTCTATCGAATACCAACTAGATTTTTCATAACTTTGGAATGGCCTAATTTTGAACACATCATGACCAATTTCAGAACGTAACTAAATAATCACCAAGACAACATTCTGGCAAACTAACATTATTCTACTGTCAAAAGATGCAGGGTTGATACATTCTCAAATATACCCGCACCAGAGTCATCGCAAGCCCTACACCGATATACTGCTTGTTACTTTGCAGGATTTTCCATACGATCGCCACTACAGTGCCATTGGCGCTTTGATTCTTCAAAGCATTAAATTTCTTTTTATCTTTTTTTAATTTTGATCTTTTAGACCTTTCTGATTTTGAGGAAGAGTGATTATCATTAGCATTAAAAGAAGCTGGTGGTGTTTTTATTGAACAATATAAATGATCAAAGGAAACAGGGTTCTGACAAATATTGTTACTTTGTAACCTTGGATTCAGACTGTAACAATGTTCATTCAAAATAACACCTACCACTTTGACATATTATTTATTTATTTATAGATAACATGATAGAGTATAATATTTAGTTCAAGAATTAAATGATTTTAAATATGTTGTTAGTAAAATTATCAGCTAACTTCCAGTTTCTATGATTAAAATCCCTATTTCAACTAAATGTTGTTTTTTGTCTCAATAGGAAATATCTTTTACTCCAATCATGATTAAAAAAAATAAACACCAAAAATTAAAACTTAAATTTGAGTTTAAGAACAGATTCAATATAATAAATCGACTAAATAATAAATAAGCACTCTGAGTTATTAATAATGTGTCTACTTACTTGTAAATAAACAACGCTGACTTAAACTGCCAAGTTTCCAAAAGGTGACGCCGACATAGTGAAACCTTTGCAGACGAAAGATCTATAGGTTAACCGAATGAACTGGTCCTCTGCTTTGTGTAATTTAACAATTTTGTAATTCAGGGTACCAGACATGTTTTTTTGTTTATCAACATCCGGAAAGTCAAAAAACCCATACGAGTTTTTATTTGGACTCATTTTAAATATAGACGACGAGTGTTATTACCTGCAAATTATCACACATAAAATAATTTGTGCTCGTTCCTTTATCGTGTACGTATTATCATATTTAATAATTTCCTCTAGATTTTTTTTCTTTTTCGATATTTTCTTTTCATCCAATGAAAACGTACGAGTATCGTGACTGCATACATGCATCGAAAAGTTCGCTCTGGACACAATTTTTGGAAAGACGGTATAGCAAATTTTTGCAAAGTTCATACACATTGCCTATTGACGGGAAACATCGCCGGCTTCGCCGTCGATTTGTTTACCCGTATTATTCTTTCTTTCTTTCTTTATTCTTTTTTTCCTATCCATTTTTTTGTCCGAGCGATATCTTGTGAACGAATGGTCAGATATTATCGAAACTTGGAACATAGATAGATGGCAATGTCAAGTTGTGTAAGATTTTGTGTTTTTTGCAAAGTTATCTCCGCTTTTTCAATATTTAAATCAATTTTTGTCCGAGCGATATCTTGTGAACGAATGATCAGATAATGTTTTTTTTCGCTTATAGGTAACAGGTGTGAGATATATATATAGTTTCAATAACCCATGAAGCTTTCTAAAATGAAACTGGAAAAATCCATGGGGGCCGCCATTTTGGATATGTATAAAAAGCAGACGTAAAACACAGATTGAAAAATATTGTCGTTTTTTTTTGTTTTTTTTTAAATCAGTATTTTGGGTATGTATAAAATGAGCAGAAAAACACGGATTTAAAATTATTGTCGTCTTTTTAATATATTTTTTTAAAATCGATATTTAAGATCATTTAAGTGCTGTGTTATGTGGGAATTAACATTTGATCGAAAAGTTAAAAATAAATGGAAATCTATAAGAAATATGTTTTCCCGTTCGTCAAAAAAACGACAGCATTAGCCTTCTACGCCCGAAACTAAATGTTGATGTATCGTAGCCAAAGAAGGACGTGACGTCATTTCCGTTACACTTCATCTTGGCGTAACGTCAATGGAGCGACGTCGTTTTCCGCAAATAAGTGGTATCAACATGAAAGACCCCAAATTCCTATACATGAGCTATTGACTCACTCATTCGAAGTATAATTATTTATCAAACATTGTGGCAAAAGGATAACTTTCTCATAAGAAGCAATTGTTCTTGTGGCGACAATCTTTTCCTAAATCGTCTGTTGCATAGGCCTCAGAAACCGTCTCTAATAGGGAAAGGGTTTAGCAGAAATGTGACCCCTTACATAATTTGTTCCAGGTGGCATCAGAAAAGGGCTGATCTATTTGCTTCTTTGCCGTAATGCAGGTGATCGATTAAGGATCATCTTGGCCCTCATGTTTAAACCTCGTTCATTATAAATGTATTCCTTGATTGTCTGAAAGTCTTTACTTTATTATTTTCTGTTCAAATAATAGACAACAGCAATACGAATTCCAAATATGTTTTAAAAATGCCAGAAACATGACATTAACATTATTATTGTCTAGTCAATTACTTATAAATCCTTTTTTATGGCCAAAGTATGCTCTTTAATTTTTGTTTATAATTATCTTGCGTTTTTTTTTCGTAAATAGGTAGCACCTATAGATATATTATTGAAACTTGAAACATAGATAGATGGCAATATGGAGTTGTGCAAGATGCAAGAATTTTAACTCTGGGCCACTTTGTTGCAAAGTTATCTCCCCTTGTTCAATATTTTAATGATTTTTTGAGCTTGTATAACTCGATAAGGAAAAGTGATAGAGACTTGAAACTTAGTACAAGTGTTCCCAATTAAGTGATACTACTTTCTCACGTGTATATGCGCATGACCGAATACTCGCTTATGATTGGTCGATTTTTCAGACTTGTATTACTCAATAACGACCAGTGATAGAGACTTGAAACTTAGTACATGTGTTCTTAATCAAGTAGTACTACTTTCTCAAGTGTATTAGCGCATGACCGAATACTCGTTTCTGATTGGTCAATTTTTTGGACTTGTATAACTCAAAAACTACAAGTGATAGAGACTTGAAACTTAGTACATGTGTTTTTAATCAAGTAGTACTACTTTCTCAAGTGTATTAGCGCATGACCGAATACTCGTTTCTGATAGATCGATTTTTCGAACTTGTATAACTCAAAAACGACAAGTGATAGAGACTTGAAACATAGTACATGTGTTCCTAATCAAGTAGTAATACTTTCGCAGGTGATTAGCGCATGACCGAATACTCGTTTCTGTTATCTCCCCTTGTTAAATAAAATGGCAAGGGAATTGTTCGTAACTGTTGCTACAGTTACAATCTCTAGTTTATAATTCATATTATTATTAGTAGTACAGCATATATTCGGCTACACTTATTATGACCCGGCTTATGTTCAATTTTCAATAATTTGATCAAGTTAATTCTTTATGAATCATGAATCTCAACTCCTACATTTTCCAGTAAAGACTTTTGCACTACATATTGCAGCGCTCCTAATGCTGCTCTGACACAGTCCCGAATATCTTTGCGATTATGAAAATAATATTTTCAGCAAAGAAAGAGAAGAAAATATTGAAATGTTAAGCCTTGCGAATCTTTGCAAATTTCTTACTAATGGTTGCGAGTGCTTGCGAATTTCTGCCGATCATTGCGAATGTATACGAATCCATAATCAGAATGTATTATGAATTTCTTACGAATGATGCGAGTGGCCATGCGAATGTCGCGAGTGTTGCGAGTGCTTGCGAACACCTTACGAATGAAGCGATTGCATGATCGATTGACCTTGCGACTACGTCTCTTCGTCAGGACAAGACCTTACAAATAGTTGCGAATACCTTGCAAATACATTGCGATGATTAAGAATGGCTACGAATACTTACGAATACTTACAAGTATGTTGCGAAAATGTGAAGAATATGCCTTTCTTGCGAGTATGCTATTTGCAAGGGCAATCGCAAGGAATTGTGACAGCAGCATGAGGTTTCAATTGTGCATTCAGATTCTCTAAACACGCCGAGTGCTCGGCGAGCGCACTTCAAAAACTTTAATTTCATTGGTTGAATCGGCTAGCACAAGCCTGACAGCTCGGTGTGATAGGAAAACTCTGAATACCTTATATTTTAATCACTTTAAAATACGTCCCACGTTGCGCAATAACACTTCTACTGATCGTTAAGACTGGACATCGCTCGCGAACAATCTCAAAATAAGGATAAATGATGGTATTTAATCGTTAAGACTGGAAATCGCTCACAAACAATCTCAAAATAAGGATATTTCATGGTATTTAATCGTTTAGACTGGACATCGCGAACAATCTTAAAAAAGGGATATTTTATGGTGTTAATCGGTTTGCGGTTGCGTAATTTAGTTATTTAACTTGTGCAATCTTCGAAGGGTTAGTGCGTTATGACATATATTAGCCTTTTGCAGAAGCATTTAGACGCATTTGCATTGCACGACTTTTGAAAGCATAGTGACAAAAGGTGAAATTTCGAATTATGAGCAATGTCTCTTTTTGCAACAATATTTTCAACTCTAATCAATAATTATAGTTTAATTTGAAGAGAGTTTCCATATTTTCGCATACGCATTATCAAAGTCGTCCACTGCAGACACGTTGTATGTGGAAAGGGTTTTCTATTTCATCGCCAATGGCAATATTGAGAATTTTGCAAACAATACAGATTCAGGTGAGTCAGCTATGCGAAGATTTTTGATCCGCTGTTTTAAGTTTAACAGCGTTTTCAACAGTTTTACAGTCATATCAGGGTGGCTACGGTTCACCTGGTCTTTCCTGGCTTCCTCACATTAGTTCTCCACACATCAGTCTTTCAAAGGTGTAACGTAACGTGAGTAACTACTAACGTGTAAAAGTGAATATATTTGCACGATTTCGTGTTTCAAAATTGAAATATATCCGTTTATTGTGAAGTAATGTCTTTATCCTTTGCTTTACGGTAACGTTTCACGTGACAGACTGACTCAATCAGGTTATTTATGCACATGTTTTGCTCTAATATAATAGTTATTCATTCAAGTTCGACGCAAGTGAAGTCAATCTGTAGTGTTGTATTTGATTTTGACTATAATACTTGTAATCGTTTTGTTTTTGGAAAGAGCGACCCTAAATTCACGAGGCAGTCTCTTGAAGTATTGTCTTGTAATGTTCTGAATTATGTGGTACACACTTGCCCTATTAGTGATTTAGGTGGCTTATTTAATCTCCGTATGAATTTACGGGACATTTAACGATCAATTCAAAATACGTACGAATCATTAGTAATCTTTCATTATTTTCTGCTCCATACACTTGTTTTATCCTAGTTTCAAATAGTAACTAGGTCAACAATACGGCCCTTGTTTCTTTTGCACTAAACCGACGCCCTTACTACTCACGTCAATCAGGGATCGAAGCTGTGGTTCTCCATCGATATGAGTAGCAGAATTCAGGCCGATTTTAGCACGTTTTCCGGCGTCCTTCTCTACTAAAGACGTATTTTGTCATGTTTTCGTATTGTGAAATGTTTAACGATCAATTTAAAAAGAAATAACATTCATAAGCAATCTTTCCCTATTTTCTGCTCCATACACATGTTTTAACCTAGTTCCAAATCTACGAAAGACTTTGGACTAATTCAGCAAGTTGCATACATATACCACTATAGCACAAACCCCTAAAGAATAAGAACACAAAAGCATCTTCTGATAACAAGCTTTCAACTTTTTTAATTGATAAGTCGGTTGTATATAAATAAGAGTTGTGACAAATGGAGCAGTTGGTCATTACAAGCAATTTCTTCTTTTGTCACAATGATTTTAAAAGTCTTCTGGGTGAGATCCGTCAAAGGATGTAGGCTAAGGTAAAGGCTATACGCATAACTGTAGCAAAGCGTGTAACATCTAAACTATTGACAGAATCTCCTTGATATAGGGTTAACAACATTGTGTTAAAAGGAAAAATGACTCATGTTCAACAACTGCTCCATTTAAGAAAGATGTTTTCAAAATGCTTCCTCGATATTCATTGTCTTTATTTAAAACTAATAATATAGACTTTGATAATAAAAGCCATTATAGTAAACTATTTTTAATTAAAATCTTCAGGAAGGCAGACAGGCGAAACAATTGCATTTTCGCTCTTTGTCACCACAGACATAACTGGTCTAGGGAATAACCAGATTATTAAATACGAGGGCATCTGGGTAAATGACGGTAACGGCTACGACGTAAACACCGGCATCTTCACGGCACCAAGATCTGGGCTTTACCTGTTTTCCATCTTCGTTGAAGGCAGTCACCATCAAAACCTTAGGGTTTACCTACTCGAAAACGGTCTTGTCAAAACTAGTGCTTCTGCAGAACCATATGCAGATAATTAGAACATTATGGGGGGCAACACAGTGTTATTTCACGTCACTCAAGGATCTACGCTGTGGGTTTCTATTGCTAGCGGAAACAGAGTTTCTGGCTGGAGCACGTTTTCCGGCGTTCTTCTCTACTAGGGACCTATTTTGTCATATTTTCGTATTGTTAAATGTACGGGACCTTTAGCAATTAAAAACAAGGGCGATTCATTAGCAATCTTTCCCTTTTGTTTCTGCTTCATACACATGTTTTATCTATTCTTTAGATTAATCTAGCAAGTTACATACCACTCAAGCACTACCATCTCTAAAAATAGAGACACAAACAGCGCGGACTGAAGATGGACCACATTTTGAATTGTTATGTCGGTTGTATGCTAAATAACGCCCCTTAGTTAAACCTTTGACTGCCGGAACCGAATTTAGCGAGCCAGTGCCATCTGCCCATTCTTTATACTGTTGGCTCTTCATCTTAACAATTTGTATTTTGATATTCCTAGAATTGGCTATGGCGTTGTTTAAGTATAAAAAGCCGAGCAATTACATTTTATAAGTCTAGCATTACACTGGTTTAATGTTACGGAGGATACTCCGTTGACACGATATTGATCTTCGTCACTTCACCTTAAGTGTCGTGTTTAATCGCATTACTGACGACTTAGCAGCAGAAGATTTCATAACACTGTGGCAAAATAGTTTATGTCAAGTCTAGTGTTAGCCTATCGTCAGTCAAAAAATGAAGTTCAATGCGCATGCCAAGTAATCCGGAACTGAATAAGTAGACGTAAAGTATTCCCTGTAATCCCTGAAGCTCTATGCGCATGCCAAGTAATCCGGAACTGAATAAGTAGACGAAAAGTATTCCCTGTAATCACGAGCTACCAATAATTAAACACTTATGTATATAGAGATTTCACGTACTTGCCTAAATATGACCCTTTGCGACATTACCCCCTAAGTTAGCTTACCCCGATAAACCTTCCATACTCAGGTCGATTCTGGAATATGTAAACAACGGACGGTAAAGTGTTAACAAATATTTATTAACCGGTTCCAATTTTCGTCAACCAAGTTTTTCGCCATGTTGCCAGACTGAAGTTTACTAGTTTTCGGATATACATACCGGATATTACCTCAAGTCTTAGAGAAGAGCATCCTCGGTACTCAGGCTATTCATAAAATATATCATACGCTGGGCAAATTGGCTAGCGAAACATCGTAAAGCATGCACCACGATTTCCTCCGTAACTGCACATTAATTTTCGTATCGCATGAGGTTTGTATCATGCGGCCAATCATGCGGCCAATCAAGCGGCTGGCTGCATTTCGACTTATACATTATACATGAGTACAGCCAATTTTACAGCCAGGTTATCATATATTTTAAAGAATAGCCTGGGTACCGAGGATGAGGGTAAATTGACATTGGGTTAACTATAATAGGCTGTCTTTTGTTTAAACGAACGCAACTCGAGTCAACTCAGGTCAACTCGTGTTTACTCGTGGGCTAATGCCGAATGCGGTCCATATATAATTCGAGAAACATATTCTTTTGTCACCATTTTTCAACTTCATTCAATATTTAAATTTGAATATTAAGAGATTTTTGTTTAAATACCTTTGTCTATATGTTTTCAAAGTCGTCTGTTGTGGATTTGTTGTGTGTGGGAAGGGGTTCAGGCATGTATAGATACAATTCGCTTTTGCTTGTATTATCAACACATGACAATAAACAGAGCAGCTCAGTCAGGCATGAAATGTTAACCTTATCATAACACAGTGGGAAGAGGAGCTCGGGGACATTTGAATGCACCAATTTAAAACATCGGCATACACATATTCTTTTGATTTATGCTGAAGATAATGCTTTTGATAATAAAATAGTGTAATGAATAGTTGCTACATACAACTGGCGGCAGGGACTACGCGCCCCTTTTCACATGACCCTTAGCAGCAGCAAGCCACGTATAATAAGGACAATATAGAGACAGAAAATATGGAAAATATATGCCAATGAAAGTATTAATAAATAAAGTTTGAACAGTTTTGATAAATGGAGCATTAGTTCACTTAAAGCATTTTCTTCTTTGACACAATTTTTTCAAAAGTATTCTGCGTCAGATCCGTCTACAAGTGTAGGCTAAGGGAAAGACTATACGCATAACTGTAGCAACGAGTGTAACATATACGGTATTGAAAGAATCTCCTTGATAAAGAGCTACTAACATTGTGTTAAGAGAAAAAAAAAGACTCACTTTAAACAACTACTCAATTTTATAAAAATGTTTTTTAAAATGTATCCTCGATATTCATCGTCTTGATTTAAAACTTATAATAAAGACTTTGATAATAATAGCCATCATCGTTTATTATTTTGAATTATTATCTTCAGGAAAGCGGACACGCGAAACAATTGAATTTTCGCTCTTTTTCACCCAAGAAATAAATGACCTGGGGAATAATCAGATCATCAAATATGAGGGCATCATGGTAAACGACAGTTACGGCTACGACGTAAACACCGGCATCTTTACGGCACCGAGATCAGGACTCTACCTGTTTTCGGTCTTCGTTGAAAACAATCACGATCAAGACCTTTGGGTTAACATACGAGAGAAAACGGTGATATCCGAGCTAGTGCTGTTGCAGAACCGTATGCAGATAACCAGGACATTATGAAGAGCACTTTAGTGTCATTGCACGTCAATCAGGGATCTAGGCTGTGGGTTTCTATCGGTAAAGGAAACTGAATTCAGAAAACTTCTCTACAAAAGACGTATTTTCATGTTTTTTCTATTGAAATGTGCGGAACGGAAATTGAAGTCTTAATCAATCAAAGCGATTACGATGCATTAGCAATATTTCATTCTTTTCACCTCCATAATCATAACGTGAAGTAAATTACTAATTTTCTTCGGTCTAAGGTCAAAGGGAAGTAAATCAGATCGGCTTGTCAGGACGATAATTGTGTCAGAAGTTGTCCAACATTGGACAATAATGATTTTGTTGAAAGTTGAAAGTGATTTTTATAAAGTTGAATAACCTCTGACTGATTTAAAGCCAAAATATTGTTTGCTTTTAACTATATTGACACTCTTATAGCCATTTTCAGAACATCCTGTATTTTCTGAAATTGAAAGTAAAATTCAGTGCGGGATAAGGGTGACCTTCTATTTGACCTCATAACATGAACATTGGTCCGTCAACCTGTATGTTTCTTTGGCTATTTTGGTAGATCTTATACTGAACTTTATTTTGAGACAGGTTTCAGAGTAGTTTCACTTGTTGGTGACGAACCATATAACCCATAATGCTATAATGGTCGTCTATGGAAATGAATTACTTCCCTTTGCCCAATTTGGCAAGTTACATACAACTTTAACACTACAACATCAAAGATGTCTTCCAAATTAAAAGCTGAACAAGTTCATTATCAAAATTCAGTATTGCAAAGGTTACATGTAAAAGGTACGGATACTACTCCGTTGACACAATATTTCTTTCTGTCACTTCACCCCAAGGGTTGTGTTTAATTGTAGTATCTCCCATATACAGACGCTTTCTGACGCCATCGGCAACAGACGACTTTTGAAAACATTGTGGCCAAAGGATTTATTTCATATCAAGTGTTTATCATTCGTTCGAAAATGAAGCTCAATACGCATGCTCAGTAATCCGGAACTGCATAAGTGGAGGAGAAAGGTTCCCTGTAATCGTGTATATAATTATATTATGAATTACATGAGCTACCAATAACTAAACTCTTATTTATGTTGAGTTTGCAAGTGTTTGCCAATATGTTTTCAAAGTCGTCTGCTTCAGATGTGCTGTTAAACTACACAAAAAGAAAATGTCCAAGGGTCATACTATATTGCCTGGGACTCACGTGTTGTTGGTTTGAAAAAAATCCTGAACTTGTGAAATTTGTCAGCGGATATCCGGAATAATAGATAACTCAAACATGGGTTAATTCGAATATATGATCTTACTCGAACCATCTCCTGGGAACCGATATGTATTTTGAAAACAAGCAATCAGAGTTCGAGGCAAGGGACATTTCCTAGCCTAGTACTGGTTTGTTTACCCAGGATCATGAATCAGTGATCTGTCGCCGTGATATAACTGAAATGTTGTTGAAAACGGCGTAAAACACCTACTTATAAATAAATTATACATATAAGAAATAGACATTACACCTAAAGTGTAGATCATTGGCTTTAAAAAAATTGTACGAATCGATCTGTAAACATTGTTTAATACTTTCGCTGCTAAAGGCAGTTAAAGGCTTTTGCAAACAATGACGATTCAGGTGAGACAGTTCGTAATGAGTTGTCTCTCCTGAGATCTGCAGTGTTTGCACAAAAACATTAAATTTTACTAAATTCTACGGAACGCCTTTACTGTCTTAGTATGTTGTATTGTATTATACGCAGTACATTTTCATGTATACGAGGTACATATTTCAGTAGACATGGTACTTTGTTCATGATATGCAGTGTATTATCTATAATATATGGGGGTTATTTAACAATATGCAGTGCAAAATGGTGTAAATGCAGTAGAATAACCATTATATATTGTGCAAACAACATCATACGCAATACAAACAACATTACATGCAGTCAGTTTGTCGGTGCATTTTCATTGTGGATGATCATACTTTCCAGCATTCTCCGGTAATTTAGGAAAATACCGAGTATGGCAGCTAGAGATTATCATTAACACCGTCTAGTCCATTTTAAAACAACCTATAAAGAAGGGTACACATTTTCAGAATATTCGAGGTGCAGAATGCCGTCGATGCAGACGAACTTTGAGGCCTGACGCAGACAATTCTTGAAATCATTGTGGCAAAAGGATAAATTGCTCATCCTGACAGTGTTTTTAATTTCCCACAATGTTCACCGGAATTATTTCCGGAAAATTACGAATATGACAGATAGATCGCTGAACAATCTTTAGATAGAAGTGTCACATGTTCTGAACACACGAGGAACAGATTGACTGAAATCTGCATTGCAATCTGCTCTAGACGATGCTCAAATTAAAATATTTTCAAATCAGATGACTCTTGAAATATCTTCTGCGGTAACAGCGTAACCTTTTCCCACATAAAACAAATCTTCAGCCGACGAATTTGATAACAATGAAGCAAAAAAGAAGCATATTCAATTCAACATCTGCAGACACGCAAAAAAGCATCTGGTTATGGGGAAGGGTTTCAATTCCTCTTAGAATTGATTGATTAATTGGGATTTTAGGCGTTATATCACGGCGGCCAGTTCACCTAATCATGTGTCTCCTTTCCCAGACTACACACACTCCACATAAGATACTGTCCAAGCAACTGGCTGCTTTTCCTCACAGACTGTTAGCCCATTGGTAGAAGACGAATGACGCCTCTCGCAAGAACTGTTGTCAAACCTCGGAATGAATGTTGGCCGAGCTGGGGTTCGAACTCACAACCCCTGGATTAACAGCCCTCGTCAGTAGTACCGGGCTCCTCTTAGAAATACAGTTTATACAAGCCCTTCCATGGGGAAAAGGTACAAATCTGCGTTTGGGAATATTGTAGATCCAGAGCAGTCTGTTCATTGGCAGCAAAATATAGTCTCAATTTTACATATACATAGACAAAGCAAATATACAGCTGATTTGAACCTAAAATGTTGTTAAAATGAAGATGTACCTTTTCCTAAAGACAAACTCAAATATATAAAATATATAATATGAAGCTCGTTTTAAGTTATTTGCTCAGGGATTAAAAGTTGTTTTACTATAATGTTATAACCTTAGTATTTTTTGAAATTCGATCTAAAATCCTTTCCCACATAAAACAAATATGCATCAGGTGACGTAAATGCAAAACTATAGAACATCTTTATGAATGAAAGTATATTTATTATGGAGAAACATCTCTACGTAAGCAATTTCTCCTTTTGCCACAATGAGTTCAATAGTTGTCTGCTTCAGGCCTCAAAGAGCGTCTGCATAGACGACATTCTGTTTACACTTCGCTAATTTCCGGAAATGATTCCGGAGAATGCCGAAAAGTATAATCATCGTAATGAAAATGCACCGCATATAATAGTAAAACTTCTGCGTATAATCAAAATACCACCGCATGGTTCGTAACGCTGGCTGAATACATTGTCATTTGAACTGCATATAATGTTGTTTGTATTGCATATGACGCTGGTTGCATACCATATAATGGTTATTCTACTGTATCTACACACTTTTACACTGCATATTATTAATAACCACCATATATAACAGAAAAGGAACCGCATATCATGAAAAATGTACCATATGTATATGCATTTCATAATGGTGACATTTACAATCCACCCAATGGACATTGTTCAGAATGCTTTTTTCAAATCATGACAATTGGGCATGCCACTTTTAATATCCAATCTTAGTGAAAAGTGGTCAGAATATTGTGTTAATGATTTCTATGCCAAATATGAATCTGGGTCGTTTTGAGTAAACTAAAGGATCACATTGTTAGATCAAGTAAAACATAAAAAAAATGTTAATTTCAATATCCAATCTTTTTGCAATTTGTTCAAACTGTTTGACCCAATGATTTCTAGGTCAGGGTAAAGAAACTGGGTTACTTCGGGTAAAATACTAGGTCAATACAATTTGAAAAAATTGTAAACGGTCTGAAGTCACATGTAATAGCCAAATCGTCATGAAATATGGTCAGAGTGTTTATGTGGATCACCTGAGATTACAACACAGATCAGTTCCAATGTAAACCTTATTGATACTATAGAAGTCGAATTTTATAGCAAGTTATCATGCAAATTAGTCTTAGTAAGTGTTTGTCATGTTAAGATTAAACAAAATGTTTGTTCTTACGGTTGCCAATAAAGTCACCTTTGATCATTAAGTATGTGTTAGATGAGTCATATAGGGCCATATCGACGTTCTTGTTTAATCTTTAAATGGAAAATGTCAAAGTTAACTATCCTTTTACTAGAATTATGCTTTAACACCAAAACATGAGGACTACATCACAACCTTCTTGTTTTAATGCATCGATTTGGATCAAATCGTATACAAAGGTCTCCATAGTGTTATATTGCAGCTCACCTGAGCACGAAGTGCGGGTTGAGCTATTGTGATCACTCACCGTCTGGCATCGTCGTCATTTTCATTTTCCTATAAACAATTTCTCCTCCTAAACCAACAAAACACATTCAAAGTAATTCCACAGGAATGTTCCTTTGGTGGTCCTTTGGTGGTCCTCTTTCAATGGTGTTCAATGAAATGAACTCAATGAAGAACTTGGCCGCTGCGGCATCAAAAAGGGAGAAATAGCCAGAACTTTAAAAATCTTTTTGTCCGAAAGTACTTGACCGATTTGAAAAATAGTGTTCATTGAGTGACTCACTACCAAAATTGTTCAAATGATATCAATCAATTGAAAAACACTGTCGCCAGGGGTCAGAGCTTGTTTTCCTTACATGTGTGTATTAAAACCTTAAACAAGATTCTCGGCTTAAAGTATACGTCCGATTTAAAAATAATTTGGCACACGTCTCCCTTGGTGACACTCTACACAAATCTGAGGCTCACACAGTCAATAGCACTTTTAGCCATTGGCTAAACGTGGCTCAGAAAATGATGCATGTGGCTTAATTCCAATTTCACTCCAAACGTTTATTACACAGATCTTGCTAGGTAAGAAGGTGTAATTAACACCTTCAGGTTTAGTGTAAGAGGGATTAGTGGGTTACCTGTCATAATTGTATCTTAAGGTATCAGAAGTAGAAATATGTCAATTTGAGCAATTATACTGCTTTGAAAGTTATCAGGGGCTTGATTTCCTTATATGTACATGGACAGCTATCTAAGTTCTGTTACACATGTGAGCGAAATAGGACCATAATGTTCCTCGTGTTTATTAATAATTTTAATGAAAAAACTACGTAAATTGTAATTTTCTACCTTTAATGACCATCAATTATGTGACATCCTGCAGATTTTCACAATTAAATCTACAATAACATGCTGGCTACGTCCCTTGTTTGATTATCAATCCCACTCCTCACACGAGCATTGCAAACTTGGCACTGACTATAACTCAATCTAGTCTGAATGTTGTTGACATAGTCCATTCAAAACCCATGGGGACAAACATCTCTTGTGTACATACCCATACAATCGCCTGTCTGACCTTAATTTACAAATACCAACAAAACCGTCCCACAGTACTTTCAGTACTTTGATTAACATTGTTTACCTTTTAGTTATCACAATATTTCAAAAATCTTATTACATGAACAATGGAGTTGCCCGATTTTGAACATGGAAGAGTCTACTTTAGGGAGTTCGGCGTTGAAACAGTTAAGAGTTCGAATTGTCACGAGTCCATGGTACATCTTGCAGCTAATAAATGGGTGGCGTCAATCGATACACGCAGAGGAGTGGAATAAACTGGTATAAACTGGTCTATTCCCACCAATATCTCTCTTATCACTCAACATAAGCTAATGTTGCGGTACTTAAAAAAAATCGTCTCACTGAGACGATTCTCTTTTGAGTACCCACAACATAGGCTTTGTGTGTTTAATGCGGATTTTAGAATGTAACAAACGCACCTCTTCTAGATTTCTGAATTATTATGTCATACGTAGTTATTTATGTGTTTGTTTGTATGGTATTTTACGCCGCGTTCAACATTATTTCAGTCATATCACGGCGTTTCCTGTAGTCCTGGTAATCGATTCCTGACACGAGCACATAACCCGTAACGCTATTATACATTTGTTACGATAGGCCGACGCTCTGCCTCTGCACCACTGGCTTCTATACTGACACGAGTACATAAGCCGTAACGCTATTCCCGAAATTGAACTGTATCATAACAAAGATACAAAAGTAAAGGTGCAGAGAATCTTTAATGATCTTTTCTGATCTTTTCTGTTGAATTGTATTAGAACGCGAAATAACTATGTGAAACAATGTTAAGCTTTAGTAGTACCGACAAACTGGGTTTATCTTCAAGTGGCTGCTTAATTAATACAAGTTGCTGCTAAATAAAAGGTGCCGGCATAGCAGAGGTGACCGCTAATACAAGTATGTTATAGTTACATTTGTTTAATGAATTCCATGTAGTTAACCCCTTTCCAACGATAAATGTGCAGCAGGCCTCTTTGAAGAGACCTTGACGTATATGGGATGTGTAGATAAATAACGGTCTAAGTATTGAACAAAGGTAAAAACATTGCAAAATGTGAAATTGTTCATTCTGAGCATTTACCCCTTTTGTCACAATGCTTCGTCTGCTGCAGTTGGCCAAAATGGGTCTACAAGAAAGAAAGGGTTAACACATCTATTAGCTCCTGATCGGCTGATACCAAGTTGTGTGTTGTTTTTTCTTCTCGAAGTTTGTATTATTTGAAACGAGCAGAGCAATCTTTGTTTTTGAAAATTATATAAATCATTATAATAATTATATTATGAATCTATCAAATTTTGAAATAAAAAAATGAAATATATCTCGGATATTTGTAATCGTCCTTCTTTGTGTAGTTCGGCATTGTAGTTCACTGTTCGGCATTGTAGTTCACCGTTGAAACTTTCAAACCAGACACAATGGCCGTCCAGGCAAAAATCAACAGTCAAAATGAATAATGAAAGATATTTATCCGCGCAAATTAAATGTCCCAAACAAGAAAGAGTCCCACAAAATCCCCATCAAACTATATATACATCGCTCATTCGTCACCACAAAAACAAACCCCCAACATGTTTATTTAACCGAGAGAATTGGCCAGTATATTTCCGTTGCCAAGTTACAGATTCTTTCAGAACCCAGTTTTCCTCGTTTGAAATATGCCCTCCCCTTATAACCCCATTTACTTCCATAGCTATTCTGCACCAGCCAAGCGGCCTTTGTATACCCGACGATCATAACAGCGTGATTTGCTGGTATGTATTTGTTATTCATTTCGTCTTGACATTTCTCGGTGCATGTCATTTTGGAATAAATATCACTGGAATTATTGTGTTTTAAGTGTCGAACCTCTAAATTTTGACACATCTGGGTCGCAACCGGTCCTTTGCTAAGTTCTTGTCGCAATTTACAATCATCATTCGCCTCAGTTTGGAAAGAAGTATAGTCATCAGATTTCGTCACTTTTGCTACAGCTTTCTTCACATTCTTTACAGCAGTGGCATTACAGGTAAGATTACCATAGTTTGAGTTGTATTTGGCATAATCCCCTGTTCTAAATGTATTTCCTTTTGCTATCATATTAGCTAATCCATCATATACATCGTTCGGACGACCCCAAGCACATCCCTCATTCATGTTATATCCATATGAACAATCCTTTGATTCTTGGACTGATAGATCTGGGGGGGCTGATCCTCTCCTTATCGCTACAGCGGAGCTTAACGCAAATGTAGCAGCCCATGCATAGCAATCACCGCAAAGCTGTTCCCCAGCTGGTAGCACGCGACCTTTTTTAACCCAGTCTAAGTCATCTTTGCACTTAATGTTACCACACATGCACTTAATATCATCAGTTTCGGATTCATCCTCGTCTATACCCTCTCTAAGCGTAGTCACGTGATCAACCCCTTTTTCGGATTCGGATTCACCTTCGTCTATACCTTTTGTAAGTGTTTCGACTGCATCATCCATTTCATTCCTGTGACAGTGTATCTCATCGTGAGTGAAGTCGGACACGGCGTTCAAGCCAGCTTGGTAAATCTCGTCAGCGAGCTCGTGGGCGAGATTTCGTACGATAACATATTTCAAAGATTCCATGAATGCTTCTTTTCTCAAAGTTTCCATGACTTCGTTGTAGTCCTTATTGAAATAGGATTTGTAGTCGATCCAAGCCCGGTTTGAGGTTGTTGTTTTTAGGACAATGATACCGCTACTGGTTGACGGTACCAAACAAAGCGTCAGTAAAAATAATCCCTGAAATATACAATAGAATAACATGAAATGTTTGGTAAAATAATATGAAATATACATTAAAATAACATGAAATGAACGGTAAAATAACATGAAGGTACAGTAAAATAACATGAAATATACAATAAAATAACATAAAGTGTACGGTCAAATAACATGAAATATACAGTAAAATAACATGAAATGTACGGTAAAATAACATGAAATGTACGGTAAAATAACATGAAATGTACGGTCAAATAACATGAAATGTACAGTAAAATAACATGAAATGTACGGTAAAATAACATGAAAGTACAGTAAAATAACATGAAATGTACAGTAAAATAAAATGAAATGTACGGTAAAATAACATGAAATGTACAGTAAAATAAAATGGAATGTACAGTAAAATAACATGAAATGTACGGTAATAACATGAAATGTACGGTAAAAAAACATGAAATGTACAGTAAAATAACATGAAATGTACGGTAAAATAACATGAAATGTACAGTAAAATAACATGAAATGTACGGTCAAATAACATGAAATGTACGGTCAAATAACATGAAATGTACAGTAAAATAACATGAAATGTACGGTAAAATAACATGAAATATACGGTCAAATAACATGAACGTACAGTAAAATAAAATGAAATATACAGTGTTACATGAAATATACGGTAACATGACATGAACTACACAATAAAATAAGAGAACAGTAAGATAACATGAAACGTACAGTAAGATAACATGAACAGAATACTAAGATAACACGAAACGTACAGTAAAATAACATGAAATATACTGTAAAATAACATGAAATATACTGTAAAATAACATGAAACGAACTGTAAGATATCATGAAACGTACAGTAAAATAACATTAAACGTGAGGTAAAATAACATGAAGCGAACAGTAAGATAGCATGAAACGTACTGTAGAGTAAGATAACATAAACCGAAAAGTAAAATAGCATGACACTTTCGGTAAAATAACATGAAACAAACAGTATGATAGCATAAAACATACAGTAAGATAACATAAAACATAAAGTACAAACAACGCAAACAGAAACAGTAAAATAAAACGAAACAAGAGGTAAAAAACCTGAAATGTACAGTAAAATAACGTGAAACGTACGTCAAAAAACACAAAACATACAGAATAATAACGTGAAACGTCTTGTAAAAAGGACAAGAAATGTACAGTGAAATAACGTGAAACGTACGTCAAAAAACACAAAACATACAGAATAATAACGTGAAACGTCTTGTAAAAAAGACAAGAAATGTACAGTAAAATAACGTGAAACGTACGTCAAAAAACACAAAACATACAGAATAATAACGTGAAACGTCTTGTAAAAAGGACAAGAAATGTAAAGTGAAATAATGTGAAACGTACGGTAAAAACATGTGACGTACGGTAAACTAACTTGAAACGGACGATAAGATAACACGAAACGAACAGTAAAATAGCAAGAAGCGTACAGTTAAATAAATGAAACGAACTCTAAAATAACACAAAACGAACAGTAAATGACATGAAATGAACCGTTAAGCTACGTTTACACTAGGCCACGATGTCTACGATGTCCACGATTTAAAAAAAATCGTGGAGCTCGACAATTGTTTGTATCAGTTTTTCTTTTTCTACGTTTTGCTACGATTTCCTGCGCTCTCGGTACGTTTTGTTACGAAGCCAACATGACTCTGGTCAAGATCTACAACGATTTTCATCACGTCCTCTCAAGTTCTGTTATGATCGTCACGATATGCTATCACGTTCTGTCACGTTCCGTTAGGTTATGTTAAGATCTCTCACGATCACGAAGTCCTGCGATTTATGGCCATGATTTGAGCAAAATCTCCACGCTTGCAGCACGATTGGGTATAAAAAGGCTGGCATATTTTTAATCTACCAAAAACTATAGATGTTTCCTTGTTCAGTGTTGCAAACGTAATGAAGCTTGAAGAGCGTGAATACACATCGTGGGAACCGCACAGGAACTTATCAGAGCGTGTCAAAGCGTGTATGCCTATCGGGATGTTCGTAGCAGAACGTGTCACAGCGTGATGTTATTACACTTGATATTCAAAGTATCTTGACGAATCGTAGCAGAGAGTGATAGAGCGTGATAGAAACGTTGTGACATCGTAGTGAACCTTGAAGGAATCGTGTTTCTTAGTTCATCAAGATCCCCTACGATGGCGCATAAAATTCTGTTACGCTCGGTTACGGTCTGTTAAGGTCTTCTATGCTCTACCACGATTCCCACGTTCTGTCACGCTCTCTCAAGATTTGGCGTCAAATCGGCATAATCGTGGCAAAGTTTTTGACAGCCCAAAATTTTGTCACGATCCTTACGATCCTTACGATTCCACCACGTTCCCTCACGATCACTACGATTCGACCCCACGACCCCCACGCTCATCACGATTCTCTCAACTCGTGGAAATCGTAGACATCGTGGCCTAGTGTAAACGCAGCATTAAATAACTTGAAGCGACCATTAAAATAACATGATAAGTACGGTAAAATAATTTGAAGCGACCATTAAAATAACATGATAAGTACGGTAAAATAACTTGAAGCGACCATTAAAAAAATAACATGATAAGTACGGTAAAATAACTTGAAGCGACCATTAAAATAACATAAAACATAAAATGTACGCTAAAATAGCTTGCAGCGACCATGAAAATAACATGATACGTACGGTAAAATAACTTGAAGCGACCATTAAAATAACATAAAACATACGGTAAAATGAATTGAAGCGACCATTACAATAACATGAAACGTACGGTAAAATGAATTGAAGCGACCATTAAAATAACATGAAACGTACGGTAAAATAGCTTGAAGCGACCATTAAAATAATATGAACATACGGTAAAATGAATTGAAGCGATCATTAAAATAACATGAAACGTACGGTAAAATGAATTGAAGCGTACATTAACATCAGATGAAACGTACGGTAAAATTAATTGAAGCGACCATTAAAATAACATTAAACGTACGGTAAAATGAATTGAAGCGACCATTAAAATAACATGAAACGTACGGTAAAATGAATTGAAGCGTACATTAAGATAACATGAAACGTACGCTAAAATAGCTTGAAGCGACCATTAAAATAACACGAAACGTAGGGTAAAATGAATTGAAGTGACCATTAAAATAACATGAAACGTACCGTAAAATAGCTTGAAGCGACCATTAAAATAACATGAAACGTACGGTAAAATGAATTGAAGCGTACATTAACATAACATGAAACGTACGGTAAAATGGATTGAAGCTACCATTAAAATAACATGAAACGTACGGTAAAATGAATTGAAGCGACCATTAAAATAACATGAAACGTTCGGTAAAATGAATTGAAGCGTACATTAACATAACATGAAACCAGGGACCGTGTATTACAGGGATTCGCGTCGACAAAAATATCGATAAAATCTCGGTCTTAACGAGATTTCGCGATAGCATCATTGTTTACCGTCGCCATCTTTACGAATACATAAGAATACCACACCTTTATTTTGATTAGTAGACAAGAAACAGTCCATACATTTTACTATTTAAGAGATTTATGCAAAAAACGTTTTATGCGAACTACACAAATCAAGAAATATCTTTTAATTTGAAAAGAACGTTCACTAATGTGAAACAACTACTAAAAAGAGAAAATGACTTTATTTAATGCATATATTATTGTAATGACACTTTAGCATTAGCGTCTGCTGCATGTCTAATCGGGGACGAATAAATAATCCCGAATAGCTTGACATAAAGTGAAATACGAGTTTAATCAAACACAAACTTATAACCAGAGATATATAAACACATGTCTCTGTTATGACATTGGAAACATGAATTTCTTTTCAAATATATCATAACTTGGTGATTTGAACAATCACAATCTTAACATTTTCGAGGCATTTACATTTTCTTTTTTTATAACAACTTGTCCTCCCATGTGATTTATGAATAGCTTTTAAAAAATAAAGTTGCCGGCTCCTGTCCGGCGACTAATAACACAAATTGAACAGAAGAATAAAAAGAAACGGACAGTAAATTAACATGAAACGAACAGTAAAATAACATGAAACGAACAGTAAAATAACAGAAACGAACAGTAAAATAACATGAAACGAACAGTAACATAACATGAAACGAACAGTAAAATAAAAGAAACGAACAGTAAAATAACATGAAACGAACAGTAAAATAAAAGAAACGAACAGTAAAATAACATGAAACGAACCGTAAAATAACAGAAACGAACAGTAGAATAAAAAGAAACGGACAGTAAATTAATAAGAAAACGAACAGTGAAATAACAGAAACGAACAGAAGAATAAAAAGAAACGGACAGTAAATTAATATGAAACGAACAGTAAAATAACAGAAACGAACAGAAGAATAAAAAGAAACGCACAGTAAATAAAATGAAACGAACAGTAAAATAACAGAAATGAAAAGAAAAATAAAAAGAAACGAACAGTAAATTAACATGAAACGAACAGTAAAATAACAGAAACGAACAGAAGAATAAAAAGAAACGGACAGTAAATTAACATGAAACGAACAGTAAAATAACAGAAACGAATAGAAGAATAAAAAGAAACGGACAGTAAATTAACATGAAACGAACAGTAACATAACAGAAACGAACAGAAGAATAAAAAGAAACGGACAGTAAATTAACATGAAACGGACAGTAAAATAACAGAAACAGACAGTAACATAACATGAAACGGACAGTAAATTAACATGAAACGGACAGTAAATTAACATGAAACGGACAGTAACATAACATGAAACGAACAGTAAAATAACAGATACGAACAGTAAAATAACATGAAACGAACAGTGAATAACATGAAACGAACAGTGAATAACATGAAACGAACAGTAACATAACATGAAATGAACAGTTAAATAACAGAAACGGACAGTAAAATAACAGAAACGAACTTTATCACATAAATACCCTTATTTTCAAGTTGAGAACAAATCACGGAACAACGATATCATACACGTGTGATATCGTAAAACACGTCATACACGCGACTACTGATGACGTCATTTTGACCTTTATCTTTATTATGTTTATTGTTAAGTTGTTAAATTTTACACATTGAAAAATGCAATAATACGTTATTTTGAATAAATAACGAGTCTTAATTGTTTAAAACATTGGTTTTTTTTTTTCTTCTTATTCAAAATGATGAGGACTACTTTTTTATGCGGTGAATCACAAGTTCTTATGAAGAATATGTTATTCGGTCTTTGTTTTGATGTTGTCAATATTTTTCATTAAAACACACTGTTTAGGTGATAAAAAGAATCCATCACTCGTTTTTCTTTGAAGAAGATTTCTTAAATTCGTCTCGAAAAAGAGAGTTATTAACCTCGCCAAGAGGTTCGGTTAATAACCGTCTTTTTCTAGACTCATTTAAGAAATCTTGATCTCCAAAGAAAACTCATGATGGATCCTATATGTAACATAACATGAAACGAACAGTAAAATGACAGAAACGAACAGTAACATAACATGAAACGAACAGTAACATAACAGAAACGGACAGTAAATTAAGATGAAACGAACAGTAAAATAACATGAAACGAACAGTAAAATAACAGAAACGAACAGTAAAATAACAGAAACGAACAGTAAAATAACATGAAACGGACAGTAAAATAACAGAAACGGACAGTAAATTAACATGAAACGAACAGTAAAATAACAGAAATGAACAGTAGCATAACATGAAACGAACAGTAAAATAATAGAAACGAACAGAAGAATAAAAAGAAACGGACAGTAAATTAACATGAAACGAACATTAAAATAACAGAAACGGACAGTAACATGACATGAAACGGACAGTAACATAACATGAAACGAACAGTAACATAACATGAAACGAACAGTAACATAACATGAAACGAACAGTAAAATAACAGAAACGAACAGAAGAATAAAAAGAAACGGACAGTAAATTAACATGAAACGAACAGTAAAATAACAGAAACGGACAGTAACATAACATGAAACGGACAGTAAAGCAATATTAAAGGCATACTTTTATAACATTAAATGAATAGTATAATATGTTAAGTAAAATACAATTAAATACCATGAAAAGTGCAGTAAAGTAACATGAAATATACAGTAAAATAACATGAAATATACAGTAAAATAATATGAAATATACAATAAAATAATATGAAATATACAATAACATGAAATATACAGTAAAAATAATATGAAATATACAGTAAAATAACATGAAATATACAGTAAAACAGTAAAATAATATGAAATATACAGTAAAATAACATGAAATATACAGTAAATTAACTTACTTACCCCAAACATGTTTAAACGTTATGAAGGTACTAATCCATTGAACCTCGGTGTTTTATACCTGTTCATTAATCCGGTTCCGCAAACTTTAAAAGTCAAATAAATAATATAAACAATATTTTCCTGGTGTTAGAGATGACATTCAATTCCTCTAAAACGAAGCAAACAACCTTGCAAAGATCAAGGCGCTGGCGGAAAAGAAGTGAAGTATCTTTTTGGGTCTAGATCGCTCACCTGACAGCAATGGGTATTATAATTTAGAGGGCGGAAAAGAAGTGAAGTACCTTTTTGGTTCTAGATCGCTCACCTGACAGCAATGGGTATCATCATTTTGAGGACGGAAAAGAAGTGAAGTATCTTTTGGGGTCTAGATCGCTCACCTGACAGCAATGGGTATCATAATTTAGAGGGCGGAAAAGAAGTGAAGTACCTTTTTGAGTCTAGATCGCTCGCCTGATAGCAATGGGTATCATAAATTAGAGGGCGGAAAAGAAGTGAAGTACCTTTTTGGGTCTAGATCGCTCACCTGATAGCAATGGGTATCATACTTTAGAGGGCGGAAAAGAAGTGAAGTACCTTGTTGGGTCTAGATCGCTCACCTGACAACAATGGGTATCATAATTTAGAGGGCGGAAAAGAAGTGAAGTACCTTTTGGGTCTAGATCGCTCACCTGACAAAAATTGGTATCATAATTTAGAGGGCGAAAAAGAAATGAAGTACCTTGTTGGGTCTAGATCGCTCACCTGATAGCAATGGGTATCATACTTTAGAGGGCGGAAAAGAAGTGAAGTACCTTTTTGGGTCTAGATCGCTCACCTGACAGCAATGGGTATCATAATTTAGAGGGAGGAAAAGAAGTGAAGTACCTTTTTGGGTCTAGATCGCTCACCTGATAGCAACGGGTATCATAATTTAGAGGGCGGAAAAGAAGTGAAGTACCTTGTTGGGTCTAGATCGCTCACCTGACAGCAATGGATATAATAATTTAGAGGACGGAAAAGAAGTGAAGTACCTTGTTGGGTCCAGATCGCACACCTTACAGTAATGGGTATCATAATTTAGAGGGTGGAAAAGAAGTGAAGTACCTTTTGGGGTCTAGATCGCTCACCTATTAGCAATGGGTATCATCATTTAGAAGCCGGAAAAGAAGTGAAGTATCTTTTTGGGTCTAGATCGCTCACTTGACAGCAATGGGTATCATAATTTAGAGGGCGGAAAAGAAGTGAAGTACCTTGTTAGGTCTAGATCGCTCACCTGATAGCAACGGGTATCATAATTTAGAGGGCGGTAAAGAAGTGAAGTACCTTTTTGGGTCTAGATCGCTCACCTGATAGCAACGGGTATCATAATTTAGAGGGCGGAAAAGAAATGAAGTACCTTGTTAGGTCTAGATCGCTCACCTGATAGCAACGGGTATCATAATTTAGAGGGCGGAAAAGAAGTGAAGTACCTTGTTGGGTCTAGATCGCTCACCTGACAGAAATGGGTATAATAATTAAGAGGACGGAAAAGAAGTGAAGTACCTTGTTGGGTCTAGATCGCTCACCTGACAGCAATGGGTATAATAATTTAGAGGACGGAATAGAAGTGAAGTACCTAGTTGGGTCTAGATCGCTCACCTGACAAAAATGGGTATCATACTTTATTGCTTAGTAAGGAAGTACATTGATCCCAATGGAATCAATGGCGTTGTAGTATGGTTGCCTTCTATTCACTTTATATGACAACCTTTATACATGAAAGAAAATACTTAGAATATTGTCCTATGTCAGTGTATACAACTATAGTCAGCCAATGCCTGGACAGTTTTGATTCCAACATGTTACTGTCGCATTGTTTATTTAAAACAGAAGGGCGTTGCTTGTAATTGGGCTCTGTATATCGTTTGTTTGTGTTAGACATGGGTTTTGCGTATACAGTCAGTTATAATCGGTCGTAATGAGACAAGCATGTTGAGTGAAGGCCGAACGTTCGTCATGATTACGAGCGAGTATATGAGACAAGCATGTTGAGTGAAGGCCGAACGTTCGTCATGATTACGAGCGAGTATATGAGACAAGCATGTTGAGTGAAGGCCGAACGTTCGTCATGATTACGAGCGAGTATATGAGCCGTTACACGAGAAAACCAATGTCATGGACTCTGCGTATTGTATCCACCCGGATCAGCCTAAGCATGCTGCGCAGTCTTACCCGGGCATACACGTGTCGCCTCCTGCGGATTTTCTGTTTCAGGAATCATTACGCAACACCTATATCCCCCTGAGACATAATGTGTTGGCCCCGATTTAACCCTCGGACTGCGCAGGTTGATCTGGGTCGATACATTACGCAGAGTTTATAATGTTGGTTTTCTCGTGGAACGGCTCATATTACGATTTCCGACCTGAACTTGTATTGTCCATGGAGAACCCAGAGATACAAATATCAATACCAAACCCATCCCTGACGAGTGAAACAATCAGAACTATACATACAATGTTAACATTGTTGATTGATACTTCTACAATTTGAACTAGTGAGTGTAGTAGGATATAACACATTGATATTATATCATATTTCCCAATTATTCACTGAATAGCATGTACTCATTAATGGTAACCTTCTTAATTTAACGATACGGATTCTGCTTATCTTGCACTCGCCGATTGTAAGGATCGAGTTTCTTCGAAACGTGTCCTCTGTGATATTTACGTGTTTACGACCTTTACCATGTAGTCAGCGCCCGAAACGAGTCATGGGATTTAGTCATTGAAAAGCTAAACAATTTTAAATGTATGAGAGGCGCTTTGCTCTGCGAAAAGCAACCGCAAGGAATCTGCGACCAGAGAGGATCAAGATTAGCTAGCCCTACACTATTCGTCAATTAGTCAAAAACCTTCCGTCAAGCAGTGATATCTTAGGATAGATGTGAATCGCAACCGGGTATTTATAGCCAAGATGTTTTCAAAGTCGTCTGCCGCATTTTGCTTGTAAGTGGGACATGGCTATACATGCATCTGCAACCAGAGTAGATTAAGATCAGCCAGGTTTTAAAACACTTCAGTAAAGCAGTGTCGAACTGCATTCGTATGTTTGATGTGTATGTTTGATGCGTATGTTTTATGCGTAGGTTTAATGTGTATGTTTGATGCGTATTATTGATGCGTATGTGTGATGAGTAAGTTTGATGTGTTTGTTTGATGCTTATGGTTGATGCGTATGTTTGATGCGTATGTTTAGTGAGTATGTTTGATGTGTATGTTTGATGCGTATGTTTGATGCGTATGTTTGATGAGTATGTTTGCTGCGTATGTTTAGTGAGTATGTTTGATGAGTATGTTTGATGCGTATGTTTGATGCGTATGTTTGATGCGTAGGTTTAATTTGTATGTTTGATGCGTATTATTGATGCGTATGTGTGATGAGTAAGTCTGATGTGTTTGTTTGATGCTTATGGTTGATGCGTATGTTTGATGCGTATGTTTAGTGAGTATGTTTGATGTGTATGTTTGATGCGTAGGTTTGATGCGTAGGTTTGATGAGTATGTTTGCTGCGTATGTTTAGTGAGTATGTTTGATGAGTATGTTTGATGCATATGTTTGATGCGTAGGGTCGATGCGTGTGTTTGATGAGTATGTTTGCTGCGTAGGTTTAGTGAGTATGTTTGATGAGTATGTTTGATGCGTATGTTTGATCCGTATGTTTGATGCGTAGGTTTGATGCGTAGGTTTGATGCGTATGGAGGTCTTTTTCAACACGTGAAATAATTACATAAAGGTTATATATCAAAATGAAAACACTCTATAAGGCCACAGGCCTTCTTCGTAAGGAATTAAGATATATATTTTTTAATAAAAACACTATACAACTATCATAGGCCTTCTTCGTGGGGAATTAATAAATATATCGAAATAAAAACACTCTATAATTCAATATTTTGGCCATAGGCCTTCTTCGTAGGAAATAGATATATAATATATCGAAATAAAAACACTCTATAATTCAAAATCTTGGCCAAAGGCCTTCTTCGTAGGGAATTGATATATAATATATCAAAATAAAAATATTTATAATTCAATATTTCTGCCATAGGCCTTCTTCGAAATATAGGAATCCGCTGTGGTCGAGTGGTTAGCGTCTGGGATTTCGAAACCGGGTGTCCCGGGTTCGATCCCCAGTCGCGGCACTACGGTCATGGTGGAGTGCCCATGGGCAAGGCACATTTTCTAGCCTAGTACTGGTTTGTTTACCCAGGGATCATGAATAATTAAAATTAATTGCGCGCTAAATGACCTTAGCTGTCGATGCGCCATAAAACAATATACATTCATTCTTCGAAATAAAAACACTAAATGACTCCCAAAGGCCTTCTTCGTAGGGAATTAATTTATATATCGAATTAAAAACACTTAATTATATATATCAAAATAAAAACACAGATATATAAAATTCATATAATTTTGAATTATACACACATACAACACTTAGGTT
The DNA here is from genome assembly GCA_031761405.1 of Serripes groenlandicus. Lineage (NCBI taxonomy): Eukaryota > Metazoa > Mollusca > Bivalvia > Cardiida > Cardiidae > Serripes > Serripes groenlandicus. Next base: position 9,856,019 of record JASEVX010000016.1, read on the forward strand.
TATGTTCAACCTCTGATAGGCATTATAGATTTGTATAAGACGGCATCCTTGCTCGAACAGATTTTTATCTACGGGCGATAACGTAGGTGCTACTGACCCACGGCTCTTAACCCTTTCCCACATACAACAAATCTGCAGCAGACGACTTTGAAAACATACCCGAGAAAAATTGGAAACTCCCTTTAAATGAAAGTACGATAATTGAAAAGAGTTGAAAACATTGTTACAAAAGAAGAAATTTCTCGGTTTGAGCTCACCATGTTTTCAAAAAGTCGTCTGCTGCAGAGACGTCAGAAAACGTCTATAAGAGGAAAAGGGTTAAATATGAAACATTTTACTATATAAGACGTTCCACGAGAAAATCAACATTATGGACTCTGCATAATGTATCGACCCATATTAGCCTGCGCAGTCCGCGCAGGCTAATCCGGACCGACACATTTGGTCTCAAGGAGATAGAGGTATAGAGTAATGATTCCTGAAACAGAATATCCACCGGAGGCAAAAGGTGTCTGTCCGGGTTAGCCTGCGCGGCATGCTTAGGCTGATCCGGGTCGATACTTTACGCAGAGTCCACAATGTTGGTTTTCTCGTAGAACGGCTCATATCTAGTTCTGAACCCTAATCCTGCATTATGTTTGCACAGGCATATAACCCCTTTCCCTATATCTAGTTCTGAACCCTAATCCTGCATTATGTTTGCATAGACATATAACCCCTTTCCCTATACCTAGTTCTGAACCCTAATCCTGCATTATGTATGCACAGACATATAACCCCTTTCCCTATATCTAGTTCTGAACCCTAATCCTGCATTATGTTTGCACAGACATATAACCCCTTTCCCTATATCTAGTTCTGAACCCTAATCCTGCATTATGTTTGCATAGGCATATAACCCCTTTCCCTATACTGATGAGAGGCTCATATCTAGTTCCGACCCCTAATCCTGCATTATGTTTGCATAGGCATATAACCCCTTTCCCTATACTGATGAGAGGCTCATATCTAGTTCCGACCCCTAATCCTGCATTATGTTTGCATAGGCATATAACCCCTTTCCCTATACAGATGAGAGGCTCATATCTAGTTCTGAACCCTAATCCTGCATTATGTATGCACAGGCATATAACCCCTTTACCTATATCTAGTTCTGAACCCTAATCCTGCATTATGTTTGCATAGGCATATAACCCCTTTCCCTATATCTAGTTCTGAATCCTAATCCTGCATTATGTATGCATAGGCATCTAACCCCTTTCCCTATATCTAGTTATGAACCCTAATCCTGCATTATGTATGCACAGGCATCTAACCCCTTTCCCTATACTGATGAGAGGCTCATATCTAGTTCTGAACCCTAATCCTGCATTATGTTTGCATAGGCATCTAACCCCTTTCCCTATACAGATGAGAGGCTCATATCTAGTTCTGAACCCTAATCCTGCATTATGTGTGCATAGGCATATAATCCCTTTACCTATATCTAGTTCTGAACCCTAATCCTGCATTATGTATGCATAGGCATCTAACCCCTTTCTCTATATCTAGTTCTGAACCCTAATCCTGCATTATGTTTGCACAGACATATAACCCCTTTCCCTATATCTAGTTCTGAACCCTAATCCTGCATTATGTTTGCATAGACATCTAACCCCTTTCCCTATACAGATGAGAGGCTCATATCTAGTTCTGAACCCTAATCCTGCATTATGTTTGCATAGGCATATAACCCCTTTCCCTATATCTAGTTCTGAATCCTAATCCTGCATTATGTTTGCACAGGCATCTAACCCCTTTCCATATACAGATGAGAGGCACATATCTAGTTCTGAACCCTAATCCTTCATTATGTTTGCATAGGCATATAACCCCTTTCCATATACAGATGAGAGGCTCATATCTAGTTCTGAACCCTAATCCTGCATTATGTTTGCACAGGCATATAACCCCTTTCCCTATACAGATGAGAGGCTCATATCTAGTTCTGAACCCTAATCCTGCATTATGTTTGCATAGGCATATAACCCCTTTCCCTATATATAGTTCTGAACCCTAATCCTGCATTATGTATGCATAGGCATGTAACCCCTTTCCCTATACAGATGAGAGGCTCATATCTAGTTCTGAACCCTAATCCTGCATTATGTATGCACAGGCATATAACCCCTTTCCCTATACAGATGAGAGGCTCATATCTAGTTCTGAACCCTAATCCTGCATTATGTTTGCATAGGCATATAACCCCTTTCCCTATATCTAGTTATGAATCCTAATCCTGCATTATGTTTGCACAGGCATCTAACCCCTTTCCATATATAGATGAGAGGCACATATCTAGTTCTGAACCCTAATCCTTCATTATGTTTGCATAGGCATATAACCCCTTTCCATATACAGATGAGAGGCTCATATCTAGTTCTGAACCCTTATCCTGCATTATGTTTGCACAGGCATCTAACCCCTTTCCCTATATATAGTTCTGAACCCTAATACTGCATTATGTTTGCACAGGTATATAACCTCTTTCCCTATACAGATGAGAGGCTCATATCTAGTTCTGAAACCTAATCCTGCATTATGTATGCACAGGCATATAACCCCTTTCCCTATATCTAGTTCTGAACCCTAATCCTGCATTATGTTTGCATAGGCATATAACCCCTTTCCCTATATATAGTTCTGAACCCTAATCCTGCATTATGTTTGCACAGGTATATAACCTCTTTCCCTATACAGATGAGAGGCTCATATCTAGTTCTGAACCCTAATCCTGCATTATGTATGCACAGGCATATAACCCCTTTCCCTATATCTAGTTCTGAACCCTAATCCTGCATTATGTATGCACAGGCATATAACCCCTTTCCCTATACAGATGAGAGGCGCATACCTAGTTCTGAACCCTAATCCTGCATTATGTTTGCACAGGCATCTAACCCCTTTCCCTATATCTAGTTCTGAACCCTAATCCTGCATTATGTTTGCATAGGCATATAACCCCTTTCCCTATATCTAGTTCTGAATCCTAATCCAGCATTATGTTTGCATAGGCATATAACCCCTTTCCCTATACAGATGAGAGGCTCATATCTAGTTCTGAACCCTAATCCTGCATTATGTTTGCACAGGCATCTAACCCCTTTCCCTATATCTAGTTCTGAACCCTAATCCTGCATTATGTTTGCATAGGCATATAACCCCTTTCCCTATATCTAGTTCTGAATCCTAATCCAGCATTATGTTTGCATAGGCATATAACCCCTTTCCCTATACCTAGTTCTGAACCCTAATCCTGCATTATGTTTGCATAGGCATATAACCCCTTTCCCTATATCTAGTTCTGAACCCTAATCCTGCATTATGTTTGCACAGGCATCTAACCCCTTTCCCTATATCTAGTTCTGAACCCTAATCCTGCATTATGTTTGCACAGGCATATAACCCCTTTCCCTATATCTAGTTCTGAACCCTAATCCTGCATTATGTTTGCACAGGCATATAACCCCTTTCCCTATACAGATGAGAGGCTCATATCTAGTTCTGAACCCTAATCCTGCATTATGTTTGCACAGGCATCTAACCCCTTTCCCTATATCTAGTTCTGAACCCTAATCGTGCATTATGTTTGCATAGGCATCTAACCCCTTTCCCTATATCTAGTTCCGAACCCTAATCCTGCATTATGTTTGCATAGGCATCTAACCCCTTTCCCTATATCTAGTTCTGAACCCTAATCCTGCATTATGTTTGCATAGGCATATAACCCCTTTCCCTATACAGATGAGAGGCTCATATCTAGTTCTGAACCCTAATCCTGCATTATGTATGCACAGGCATATAACCCCTTTCCCTATATCTAGTTCTGACCCCTAATCCTGCATTATGTTTGCATAGGCATATAACCCCTTTCCCTATATCTAGTTCTGAACCCTAATCCAGCATTATGTTTGCACAGGCATCTAACCCCTTTCCCTATACTGATGTGAGGCTCATATCTAGTTCTGAACCCTAATCCTGCATTATGTTTGCACAGGCATATAACCCCTTTCCCTATACTGATGAGAGGCTCATATCTAGTTCTGAACCCTAATCCTGCATTATGTTTGCACAGGCATCTAACCCCTTTCTCTATACAGATGAGAGGCTCATATCTAGTTCTGAACCCTAATCCTGCATTATGTTTGCACAGGCATCTAACCCCTTTCCCTATACAGATGAGAGGCTCATATCTAGTTCTGAACCCTAATCCTGCATTATGTTTGAATAAGCATATAACCCCTTTCCCTATATCTAGTTCTGAACCCTAATCCTGCATTATGTTTGCACAGGCATCTAACCCCTTTCCCTATACTGATGTGAGGCTCATATCTAGTTCTGAACCCTAATCCTGCATTATGTTTACATAGGTATATAACCCCTTTCCCTATACATATGAGAGGCTCATATCTAGTTCTGAACCCTAATCCTGCATTATGTTTGCATAGGCATATAACCCCTTTCCCTATATCTAGTTCTGAACCCTAATCCTGCATTATGTTTGCATAGGCATATAACCCCTTTCCCTATATCTAGTTCTGAACCCTAATCCTGCATTATGTTTGCATAGGCATATAACCCCTTTCCCTATATCTAGTTCTGAATCCTAATCCTGCATTATGTATGCATAGGCATGTAACCCCTTTCCCTATACAGATGTGAGGCTCATATCTAGTTCTGAACCCTAATCCTGCATTATGTTTGCATAGGCATATAACCCCTTTCCCTATATCTAGTTCTGAATCCTAATCCTGCATTATGTTTGCATAGGCATATAACCCCTTTCCCTATATCTAGTTCTGAATCTTAATCCTGAATTATGTATGCACAGGCATATAACCCCTTTCCCTATATCTAGTTCTGAACCCTAATCCTGCATTATGTTTGCACAGGCATATAACCCCTTTCCCTATATCTAGTTCTGAACCCTAATCCTGCATTATGTTTGCATAGGCATATAACCCCTTTCCCTATACAGATGAGCGGCTCATATCTAGTTATGAACCCTAATCCTGCATTATGTATGCATAGGCATCTAACCCCTTTCCCTATATCTAGTTCTGAACCCTAATCCTGCATTATGTTTGCATAGGCATATAACCCCTGTCCCTATACAGATGTGAGGCTCATATCTAGTTCTGAACCCTAATCCTGCATTATGTTTGCATAGGCATCTAACCCCTGTCCCTATATCTAGTTCTGAACCCTAATCCTGCATTATGTTTGCATAGGCATCTAACCCCTTTTCCTATACAGATGTGAGGCTCATATCTAGTTCTGAACCCTAATCCTGCATTATGTTTGCACAGGCATCTAACCCCTTTCCCTATACAGATGTGAGGCTCATATCTAGTTCTGAACCCTAATCCTGCATTATGTTTGCACAGGCATATAACGCCTTTCCCTATATCTAGTTCTGAACCCTAATCCTGCATTATGTTTGCATAGGCATCTAACCCCTTTTCCTATACAGATGTGATGCTCATATCTAGTTCTGAACCCTAATCCTGCATTATGTTTGCACAGGCATCTAACCCCTTTCCCTATACTGATGAGCGGCTCATACCTAGTTCTGAACCCTAATCCTGCATTATGTTTGCATAGGCATCTAACCCCTTTCTCTATACAGATGAGAGGCTCATATCTAGTTCTGAACCCTAATCCTGCATTATGTATGCATAGGCATCTAACCTCTTTCCCTATATCTAGATCTGAACCCTAATCCTGCATTATGTTTGCACAGGCATCTAACACCTTTCCCTATACAGATGAGAGGCTCATATCTAGTTCTGAACTCTAATCCTGCATTATGTTTGCACAGGCATCTAACCCCTTTCCCTATATCTAGTTCTGAACCCTAATCCTGCATTATGTTTGCATAGGCATCTAACCCCTTTCCCTATATCTAGTTCTGAACCCTAATCCTGCATTATGTTTGCACAGGCATCTAACCCCTTTCCCTATATCTAGTTCTGAACCCTAATCCTGCATTATGTTTGCACAGGCATCTAACCCCTTTCCCTATATCTAATTCTGAACCCTAATCCTGCATTATGTTTGCATAGGCATCTCACCCCTTTCCCTATATCTAGATCTGAACCCTAATCCTGCATTATGTTTGCACAGGCATCTAACCCCTTTCCCTATATCTAATTCTGAACCCTAATCCTGCATTATGTTTGCACAGGCATCTAACCCCTTTCTCTATACCTAGATCTGAACCCTAATCCTGCATTATGTTTGCATAGGCATCTAACCCCTTTCCCTATACAGATGCGTTTTGACACATACAGCAGACGTCGTTTGAAAACAGTGTAGAGCATTTTACGCTTTTGCCACATTGATTTCAACTCCATTTAATAATTCTATTTTCATCTACATTTTATCCAATATGTTTTCGACTTATGACTGTCTTGGGTGCCAGGAAAAATTTATGGAAAAATTTCAGGAAAAATGGACCAGTAGTACTGGCAACTTACCTAAAAAACGCCGTGATATAACTGAAACAATGTTTAAAGCGTCGAAAATATCGTAAAAACAAACATATTAGACTTCGCGTAATTTTGTTTATCTTATATGAGTCGTCCCACGAACAAAACCATTATGTCTCTGCGTAATGTATTGACCAAGATCAGCCTAATCCTGGCCGACACATTCCCTCTTAGGGGTGGGGGGGGAGGGGGGCGGCAGGGGTAGAGGTATAGCAAAATGATACCTGAAACAGAAAATCCACAGGAGGTGAAAAGTGTCTGTCCGGGTTAGCCTGCGCGGCATGCTTAGGCTGTTCTGAGTCGATACTTTACGCAGAGTCCACAATGTTGGTTTTCTCGCGAAACGGCTTATATGTTCAAAGTCGCGCACTGAAGGGTCGGGCTTATTTCAAGGTAATTTCCTGTAGTTTCTGTCACGTGTCCGAGATAAATCACGTTCATAGACCGTAATCTTTACCCTTTCCCACATACAGACGCTATCTGACGCCTCTGCAACAGACGACTTTTGAAAACATTGGGGTAAAATATTTGAAATTGTTCATAATGAGTCATTTCTCCGTTTGCCGCAAAAGGAATTTGAATCGGCCATGGGCAAGCTTGGAAAGGTGATGACAGGCATGCGCGAACTCATTGACAAACTGGAAAAAACAGTGGCAGAAAAGTCGGGGCTGAATGATGATATGATGCAAAGAATATTTGAATTGGAAATGGAAAATGTAGAAACAAAGAATCGGTTGTCCGATTTGCAAAACGAGATCAAGAAGGAGATAACCGATCGGCCAATTGAGAAAACGAGATTTCCTGCCGGGAAACTACATCCATTCGCCGAACCGATATGGCAACAACATATTCAGCGCAATCAAACGCCGGAAAGCATTGAATACGACCATGACAAAACAGCGGGAATCTTAGAAGTGCTCGCTGATAATGGTATTCCAAAGCACGATTGTTGTATGAAGGAAAGGGTTAAACTGAAATAATGTTGAACATTACTGTAGAATGATTTTAAAAACACAGATTAGATAAGTTAACCCTTTCCCTCAAACGACAATTCTGCAGCAGACGACTTTGAACATATTTTGTCAAATAATGGAAAATCTCTATACTTGAACGGATAACCTATGACTAAAAGTGGAAAACATTGTGACAAAAGAAGAAATTGCACGTTTTGTGCAATTTCTTCTTTTGTTACTATGTTTTCAAAAAGCCGCCTGCTGCAGAGGCGTCAGAAAGTGTCTATATGAGGTAAAGGGTTAATGAACATCATAGATCTACATCCTTAGATATTTGTTTCTCCTTGGCAAACTCAATCAATTTTTTTTTCATGAGAGATTTTGTTAGTGGTCCTCCTTATCTTTAATGAAAGACAGTGCTATAGAGGTAGAGCGTTGGCCTCTCGTACCAAAGGTCCCTGGTTCGAGTCCCGTGATGAGCGGGTTCTTACTTTGGGATTTTTCCACACAAACGGCGCGAGTACTGGTTAAGTCTCCAGGAAGCAGACATCGAGCATGATTAATATAAGCTGAAAGCTTGTTTCACAATCAATGTAAAATAAATAAGTTTAAACTTTAAACTATTTTTATCCTGACTGACCCCTGGTCAAAAACCGTAAAATAGTTAAAACTTATTTATTTTTTGCATCGATTACGAAGCAAGCTTTAAGCTTATATTAATCACACTCGATGTCTGCTTCCTGGAGACATAACCAGTATATGCGCCGTTTCTTTGGAAAAATCCCAAAGGCAGAACCTGCTCTTCACGTGATTTGAACCTCCGGTACCAAAGGCCGACGCTCTACCAATGTACCAATGTCATCCACAAAAAGCGTTTATAGACCTTTCCAGCAAACAACAATTATGCAGCAGACATTTGAAATCATATAGGCAAAAATATGGGAATTCTTTAAAGGAGAAACTATGTTTTCTTATTTTAGTTGAACAAATTATGGCAATTGTTCAGCAATTTCACCTTTTGTCAGTGTTTTCAAAAACAGTCTGCTTCCGAGGCATCAAAAAGCGTTTATATGTGGGAAAGGGGTAATTGGCAATATGCATCCCCTATCCACAATGTTTCAAAATTTGATTGAGTTTGCTGCGATGAAACAAATATCTAATGATGTAAGTTTTTATCACGTTTAACCCTTTCCCTCATACGACAATTCTGCAGCAGACGACTTTGAACATATTTTGTCTAAAAATAGAAAATCTCTATAATTGAATGGATAATCTAAAAGTGGAAAACATTGTGGCCAAAGGAGAAATTACTCGTTTTGAGCAATTTCTTCTTTTGTCGCTATGTTTTCAAAAAGCTGTCTGCTGCAGAGGCGTCAGAAAGCATCTATATGAGGGAAAGTGTAAATGACAATATTAACCCTTTATCACACACAGCAACTCTGCAGTAAACAGTCTTCAATACATCTAGGCAAAGCTATTGAAAAATATTTATTTGAAATTAAATTTTATTAAATAAAGTTGTAAACAGTCTGGCAAATGGTGGAAATTGTTCAGTCATTATTGCTCAATTTATTCAAAAGTCTTCTGCTGCAAAGGCGTCATATGTCACCTTTATGAGGGATAGGGTTAACCCTTCCCACATATGGACACTTTTTGAAACCTCTGCAGCAGACGACTTTTTAAAAGCATTATCGCGAAAGGACAAACTGCTCAAAACGAGCAATTTCTCTTTTTGCCACAATGTTTTCAACGTTGTTCAGTAATTATACCTACAATTACAGAGACTTTCCATATTTTTGAGCAGACATTTCAAAGTTCTCTGCTGCAGATTTTTCAACTGCGGGAAAGGGTTAACCCTTTCCCTCATACGACAATTCTGCAGCAGAAGACTTTGAACGCATTTTGTCAAAACATAGAAAATCTCCATAATTGAATGGATAACATATGACTAAAAGTGGAAAACATTGTGGCAAAAGGAGAAATTGCACGTTTTGTGCAATTTCTTCTTTTGTCACTATGTTTTCAAAAAGCCGTCTGCTGCAGAGGCGTTGAACGCGTCTATATGAGGGAAAGGGTTAACAGGCTAATCAGCAAAATAGTACGGATTTCTGTAAGGTCAAAGTAGACCAAAAACATTCAAGGATGGATGGATAGATGGATTTCTACAGCCAGAAATAACCCTGTGTTGTATACATTCACCAGACTGTATTGATTATAATTATGAGCCGTCCCGCGAGAAAAACCAACATTATGGCCTCTGCGTAATTCATCGACCCGGATCAACCTAAGCATGCCGCGCAAGCTTACCCTGTCTGATAGACACTGTGGATTTTATGTTTCAGGAATCATTACTCTATACCTCTATCCCCCTGAGACAGAATGTGTCGGCCTGGATCAGTCTGCGCGGACTGCACAGGCTGATCTGGGTCGATACATTACACAGAGGCCATAATGTTGGTTTTCTCGTGGGACGGCTCATATTACAATTACTTTAAATTCATATTAGGGATGGGACAGGGCACATGAGTACCTGATCGGACGTCAGAGTACCGGTTATCGAAATAGGTATTTGAGTACTTGATTATAATTTCGCAATTTTTCTGTTTTTCATCTATTAAAAGTAAATGACTTAAAACTTAAACATCAAGCCTTACCCTCAAATAGACGCTTTCTGACGCCTTTGCAGCAGACAGCTTTTTGAAAACATAGTGACAAAAAAGAAATTGCTCAAAACAAGCAATTTCTCCTTTTGCCAATGTTTTCCACTTTTAGTCATAGATTATTCATTCAGTTATAGAGATTTTCTATTTTTTGACAAAATATGTTCAAAGTCGTCTGCTACAGAATTGTCGTATGAGGGAACGGGTTAATGAATTGTTTGTTCTCTGTGTTCCAAGAATAAGATCATTGAATTACTAAAGAAGTCGGTAAAACGTTAGTAGGGCATTAACCCTTTCCCCCAAATAGATGCTTTCTGACGCATCTGCAGCATACGGCTTTTTGAAAACATGGTGACAAAAGAAGAAATTGCACAAAACGTTTTTGAGCAATTTCTCCTTTACCACAATGTTTTCCACTTTTTGTCATAGGTTATCCATTCAATTATGGAGATGTTCTATGTGTTGCCAAAATACGTTCAAAGTCGTCTGCTACAGAATTGTTGTATGAGGGAAAAGGGTTAAACTAACAGGATAACATATTTTCCTCTGAAGATGGTACACAATCCATTCTAATTGGCGACTTGATTGCAATAACCAGTCAATGAAGGACAACGTGACAAACAGGTAGCTATTTAAAACTTAAACATAAATGAATTGGTTGTTCTCTGTGTTGAAGGATAAGATCAGTCATTCATTGAATTATTAAAGAAGTCGGTAAAATATAAGTAGAGGCATTAAACTAACGGGATACACATCCTTTCCTCTAAAGATGGTACTTAATCCATTTTAATTGGCAACTTGATGTCAAACAGGCCTTGTCAGAAAAGACCAGTTCACTCCCTCTGATCTAGTCCTCTGAAAGAAGGAGTTTAAAAAACATGTGACGTCCATCCATGTACAGGGTTAGTCTCAATATATCGACGTTACATATTGCATTGTAACGAAGTCAAAATATAAAATCGCATTCCGAGTACAGAAACCTGGACTACTTTAGTCGTCCCTGCTATCAACCGAGGACTAGATAAGAGGGAGTAAACAGGTCTTTTCCCTACAATATTTCTCTATTTATTCAACAAAATCCTATGTTGTGGGTACTCAAAAAAATCATCTTTGGGTATCCACAACATAGGGTTTGAATGTCAAATAAGGATTTTAGAACTTGAAAAATGACCCTTATCTATAGTTTTGTATGAAGGACTAAGAAAACCTGTGGTGACCAGTATCGCTTCATGTAATAGCATAACAACTTCACTAACTTCGTAATAATACCAAGTTCCTGTTGTCCAAATGATCATATAGACTTTCGTTTGCTCGTTTAAACATCTGTTATTTATTTGGTTGCGTATGCATAATAATAACAAAATGAACACCATCTATGAACAGGGACTACGGTGAACAGTATCGCTTCATGTAGTCCAGGTTTCTGTACTCGGAATGAGATTTTATAGTTTGACTGTTTGCATCCTACAATGCAATATTTAACGTCGATGTTCAAATCATATATTGAGAGTACGCTTCATGTAAAAGTATACCAACGTCACCAACTTCTTGATTATCCCAAGTTCCTAATCATGTAATTACCTTTTTCTCTCACCGATTTCTCATGCGACTTGTCTTAGCTGTCAACTGTGAAGTGTTTAACTTTAGTCCTCGGCGGGTTCGTTTTCCTTAATGCTTACACGAACTTTGGATACACATGAATGCAAATGGCGGCTATGAAATCAGGGGGGATGACTGGTAAAAATGAAATTTGGTCACAGTGTATGTGTTTGTTTTGTTGGAGTTTTACGCCGTTTTCAACATTATTTCAGTTATATCACGGCGACAGTTCACTTATTCATGATCCCTGGGTAAACAAACCAGTACTAGGCTGGGAAATGTGCCTTGCCCAAGGGCACTCCGCCATGACCACAGCACCGCGACTGGGAATCGAACCCGGGACGCCCGGTTCTTAATCCCCAATGCTAACCACTCGGCCACGGCGGATTCCTTCAGAGTGTTTGTGTGGATCACCTGAGATTAAAACACTAGGTCAACAGATTAGTTCCAAGGAAAATCTTATTGGTACTAAAGAAGTCGAATGTTATAGCAAATAGTCATGTTAATTAGGCTTAGTAATTGTTTGTCTTGTCAAGATCAAACACAATGTTTGTTCTTAGGGTTGAGTTTGAGTCACCTTTGATCATAAGTATGTGTCAGGTGAGTCATGTAGGGCCAAATCGCCCTTCTTGTTTAATCTTTAAATGGAATATGCCAAAGTACCGTTCACTATTCATTTACTAGAATTATGAATCAGAGTTATTCATATTTGACAAATATCTCATGTGTACATACACATGCAACCGTCTGTCTGACCTAAATTTGCGAATACCAACACAACCGTCCCACCAGTACTTTCAGTGCTTTGATTAAAATAGTTTCCTTTTTAGTAATCAAATTATTCCAAAAATCTTATTACATGAAAAATGGAGTCGCCCGATTTTGAACATGGACGAGTCTACTTTAGGTAGTTCGGCGTTGAAACAGTTAAGAGTTCGGGTACATCTTTGGCGGCGTCAATCGATTTGGAGTCTTGTTACACACATACAGAGGACTGGAATAAACTGGTATAAACTGGGCTTTTCCCACCAATATCTCTTTTATCACTCAACCAAACCCTATGTTGCGGGTACTCAAAATAATCATCTTCAGAATGTGACAAACGCTCTGAATTATTATGCCATTCGTCATGCGTTTGTGTGTATGGTGTTTTACGCCGCTTTCGACTGTATTTCAGTTATATCAAGGCGTTTCCTGGGTGCATTACCAGACTTGCTGATAAGATTATCCTTAGTTTAGTTTAAACTTATTTATTTTTCATCGATTGCGAAACAAGCTTTCACCTAATATTATTCACGCTCGATGCCTTCTTTCTGGAGACTTAACCAGAACTCGAGCCGCTTGTGTGGAAAAGTCAGAATCCGCTCATCACGGGACTCGAACCAGGCACTTTTAGTAAGAGAGGCCGACACTCTGCCTCTGCACCACTGTCTTCTATCCTGGCACCAGCACATACACCGTTATGCTATTCCCACAATGGAACTGTATCATAACAAAGATAACGAAAGTTAAGGTGCAGAGAATATTTATTGATCTTTTCTGTTGAATTGTATTAGAAAACGAAACAACTATGTTAAACAATATTTATTATTGTTAAGCTTTAGAAATACCGACAAACTTGTCTTAGGCAGGCATCCAAGGGAAAGTCAAAATGTGGCTGTTGAACACAGGTGGCTTTTTAATACAAGTCAAATAAAGAAGTCAATGTTGTTTTGGTTTATCTTCAAGTGGCTGCTTAATACAAGTGACTGCTAAATACAAGTTGGCTGCATAACAGAGGTGACCGCTAATACAAGTTTGAATGTAGTTACATTTATCCAATGAATTCAATGTAGTTAACCCTGTCGAATGTACGATATATGTGCAGCAAGCCTCTCTGAACAGACCTTGTCATATATGGGATGTGTAGATAAATACCGGTCTCATTAATGAATAAAGTTTAAAAAAAATCATTGCAAAATGTGAAATTGTTCATTATGAGCATTTTCCTCTTTTGTCACAATGCTTCGTCTGCTGCAGATGCACCAAAAGGGGTCTACACGAAAGAATGGGTTAACACATCGATTAGCTCCTGATCGGCTGATACCAAGTTTTGTGTTGTTGTTTTTTTTGTTGTTTTTTTGTATTATTTGAAACGAGTAGAGCAGTCTTTGTTTATGAAAATTATATAAATCATTATAATAATTATAAGATGAATCTATCAAATTTTTGAAATAAAACAATGAAGTATATCTCGGATATTTGTGTAACGAAAACGTTTGGTATACGTTGCATTTGATATGCAAATTTACATCACCGTTTCGAAGTGATGTAGTTTAAGGTTACATATATATAAAACAAGTGGACCCCTTCAGGGTTGAGTATACTTTTCGCTGAAGGGATCTTCTGTGTCTTTAGCCCTGCACGTTATATATGTAATCCTCCTTCCGTTGAAACTTTCAAACAAGACACAATGGCTATCCAGGCAAAAATCAACAGACAAAATGAATGAAGAATCATATTCATCCGTTCAAATTAAATATCCCAAACAAGAAAGAGTCCCACAAAATCCCCATCAAACTATATATACATCCCTCAGTTTTCACCACAAAAACAAACCCCAACAGTCTTATTTAACCGAGAGAATTGGCCAGTATATTTCGATTGCCAAGTTACAGATTCTTTTAGAACCCGGCTTTCCGCGGGCGAAATATGCGCGCCCTTTATAACCCCATTTAATTCCCCAGCTGTTCTGTACCAGCCAAGCGGCCTTTGTATACCCGACGATCATAACGGCGTGATTTGCTATTCTGTGTTTGTTTTTCATTTCGTCTTGACATTTGTTGGTGCATTGCATGTTGGAATAAATATCACTGGACTTATTGTGTGTTAACGCTATAACCTCAGGACTTACACACATCCGGGCTGCAACCGGTCCTTTGCTAAGTTGTTGTCGCAATTCACAATCATCATTCGGCCCAGTTACGTTAGAATAATGGTGACCAGATTTCTCCACATTTGCTACAGCTCTCTTTACATTCTTTACAGCAGTGGCATTACAAGTAAGTGTGTCATTTTTCTGGTTGTACGGATCGTAATCCACTGTTCTAAAGATATTTCCGTTTGCTGGCTTTTTAACTAATCCATCGTATACACGGCCCGCAAAACCCCCGTTACATCCATTATTTAACCCATATGAACAATCCTTTGATTCTTGGACTGATAGGTCTACGGGCGGTGTTTGTCTCCTTATCACCACAGCGGAGCTTAACACATATGTAGCAGCCCATGCATAGCAATCACCGCAAAGCTGTTCGCCCACTGGGAGCACGCGACCTTTTTTAACCCAGTCTAAGTCATCTTTGCATGGTATTTTACCACACATGCACTGAGTACCATCGGTTTCGGATTCATCCTCGTCTATACCCTCTCTAAGCGTAGTGTCGTAATCAACCTCTTTATCTGATTCGGATTCATCTTCGTCTATGCCTTCTGTAAGCGTAGTGTCGTGATCAACCTCTTTACCGGATTCGGATTCTGCCTCGTCTATACTCCCTCTAAGCGTAATGTCGTAATCAACCTCTTCATCCCTGTCACAGTCAATCTCATCGTGAGTGAAGTCGGACACGGCGTTCAAGCCAGCTTGGTAACTCTCGTCAGCGAGCTCGTGGGCGAGATTTCGTACGATAACAAATTTCAAAGATTCCATGAATGCTTCTTTTCTCAAAGTTTCCGTGACTCTGTCGTACTCCTTATTGAAATAGGACTTGTAGTCGACCCAAGCTCGGTTTGAGGTTGTTGTTTTAAGGACAATGGCCCCATTACTGATTGAAGGTATCAAACACAGCGCCAGTAACAAGAATCCCTGAAATGTGCATTGGAATAACATGAAAAGTATGGTAAAACAATAAGAATCGCTTGGTAAAATAACATGAAAAGTATGGTAAAAAAACAAGAATCGTTCGGTAAAATAACACAAAAAGTATGGTAAAAAAACAAGAATCGCTCGGTAAAATATGTTAGTGAAGTAAAATAAAATTCCATGAAAAGTGCAGTAAAAAAACATGAAACGTACAGTAAATTAACATGAAACGAAGAGTAAAACAATATTAAATGCACCTTAGTATATCATGGAATGAAAAGAAAATATTTTTAATGAAGTAAAATTAAATACCATGAAAAGTGCAGTAAAATAACCTACTTACCCCAAACATGTTTAAACGTTATGAAGGTACTAATTCATTGAATCTCAGTGTTATATATAGATAAATTTCTGTTCATTAATCCGGTTCGGCACACTTTAAAAGTCAAATAAATTACATATTTTCCGGGTGATAGAGACGACATTCAATTCCTCAAAAACGAAGCAAACAACCTTGCAAAGATCAAGGCGCGGACGGAAAAGAAGTGAAGTACCTTGTATGACAGCTCACCTGACAGCAATGGGTATTATAATACAGAGCTCTAGATCAGGGGCATTTTTCATGTTCTAAAATCCTTCTGTGACCTCAAAAACGTATGTAGTTAGTACTCAAAATAGTCGTCTCAATGAGACCATTCTTTTGAGTACATACAGCAAAGGTTTGTAATGAGTGCTAACAGAGATATAATTGAAGTAAGACCTATTGATCCCACGTCATCTAGTTCTCTAATGAGTGCTAACAGAGATATCGTTGAAGTAAGACCTATTGACTCCACCTTATCTAGTCCTCTAATGAGTGCTAACAGAGATATCATTGAAGTAAGACCTATTGACATCACCTTATCTAGTTCTCTAATGCGTGCTAACAGAGATATCATTGAAGTAAGACCTATTGACTCCACCTAATCCAGTTCTCTAATGAAAGCTAACAGAGATATCGTTGAAGTAAGACCTATTGACTCCAACTTATCTAGTCCTCTAATGAGTGCTAACAGAGAAATCGTTGAAGTAAGACCTATTGACTCCACCTAATCCAGTTCTCTAATGAAAGCTAACAGAGATATCGTTGAAGTAAGACCTATTGACTCCACCTTATCTAGTTCTCTAATGAGTGCTAACAGAGATATCATTGAAGTAAGACCTATTGACTCCACCTTATCTATTCCTCTAATGAGTGCTAACAGATATATCGTTGAAGTAAGACCTATTGACTCCACCTCATCTAGTTCTCTAATGAGTGCTAACAGAGATATCGTTGAAGTAAGACCTATTGACTCCACCTTATCTATTCCTCTAATGAGTGCTAACAGATATATCGTTGAAGTAAGACCTATTGACTCCACCTTATCTAGTCCTCTAATGAGTGCTAACAGAGATATCATTGAAGTAAGACCTATTGACTCCACCTTATCTAGTCCTCTAATGAGTGCTAACAGAGATATCAATGAAGTAAGACCTATTGACTCCACCTTATATAGTCCTCTAATGAGTGCTAACAGAGATATCATTGAAGTAAGACCTATTGACTCCACCTTATCTAGTTCTCTAATGAGTGCTAACAGAGATATCATTGAAGTAAGACATATTGACACCACCTTATCTAGTTCTCTAATGAGTGCTAACAGAGATATCGTTGAAGTAAGACCTATTGACTCCACCTTATCTATTCCTCTAATGAGTGCTAACAGATATATCGTTGAAGTAAGACCTATTGACTCCACCTTATCTAGTCCTCTGATGAGAGTACACACAGCAAACAGCAAAGGTTTCTAATGAGTGCTAACAGAGATATCATTGAAGTAAGACCTATTGACTCCACCTTATCTAGTCCTCTAATGAGTGCTAACAGAGATATCATTGAAGTAAGACCTATTGACTCCACGTCATGTAGTCCTCTAATGAGTGCAAAAAGAGATATCGTTGAAGTAAGACCTATTGACTCCACCTCATCTAGTCCTCTTATGAGTGCTAACAGAGATATCAATGAAGTAAGACCTATTGACTACTTCTTATCTAGTCCTCTAATGAGTGCTTACAGAGATATCATTGAAGTAAGACCTATTGACTCCACCATATCTAGTCCTCTAATTAGTGCTAACGTAGATATCATTGAAGTAAGACCTATTGACTCCATCTCATCTAGTCCTCTAATGAGTGCTAACAGATATCTCGCTGAAGTAAGACCTATTGACTCCACCTCATCTAGTCCTTTAATGAGTGCTAACATAGATATCGCTGAAGTAAGACCTATTGACACCACCTCATCTAGTCCTCTAATGAGTGCTAACAGAGATATCGCTGAAGTAAGACCTATTGACTCCACCTCATCTAGTCCTCTAATGAGTGCTAACAGAGATATCGCTGAAGTAAGACCTATTGACTCCACATTATATAGTCCTCTAATGAGTGCTAACAGAGATATCGTTGAAGTAAGACCTATTGACTCCACATTATATAGTCCTCTAATGAGTGCTAACAGAGATATCGCTGAAGTAAGACCTATTGACTCCACCTCATCTAGTCCTCTAATGAGTGCTAACAGAGATATCGCTGAAGTAAGACCTATTGACTCCACCTTATCTAGTCCTCTAATGAGTGCTAACAGATATATCATTGAAGTAAGACCTATTGACTCCACCTTATCTAGTCCTCTAATGAGTGCTAACAGAGATATCATTGAAGTAAGACCTATTGACTCCACCTCATCTAGTCATCTAATGAGTGCTAACAGAGATATCGTTGAAGTAAGACCTATTGACTCCACCTTATCTAGTCCTCTAATGAGTGCTAACATATATATCATTGAAGTAAGACCTATTGACTCCACCTCATTTAGTCCTCTAATGAGTGCTAACATATATATCATTGAAGTAAGACCTATTGACTCCACCTCATTTAGTCCTCTAATGAGTGCTAACATAGATATCATTGAAGTAAGACCTATTGACTCCACCTTATCTAGTCCTCTAATGAATGCTAACAGAGATATCATTGAAGTAAGACCTATTGACTCCACCTTATCTAGTCCTTTAATGAGTGCTAACAGAGATATCGTTGAAGTAAGACCTAGTGACTCCACCTCATCTAGTCCTCTAATGAGAGCTAACAGGGATATCGTTGAAGTAAGACCTATTGACTCCACCTCATCTAGTCCTCTAATGAGTGCTAACAGAGATATCGCTGAAGTAAGACCTATTGACTCCATCTCATCTAGTCCTCTAATGAATGCTAACAGAGATATCATTGAAGTAAGACCTATTGACTCCACCTTATCTAGTCCTCTAATGAGTGCTAACATAGATATCGCTGAAGTAAGACCTATTGACTCCACCTCATCTAGTCCTATGATGAGTGCTAACAGAGATATCATTGAAGTAAGACCTATTGACTCCACCTTATCTTGTCCTATGATGAGTGCTAACATATATATCATTGAAGTAAGACCTATTGACTCCACCTTATCTAGTCCTCTAATGAGTGCTAACAGAGATATCATTGAAGTAAGACCTATTGACTCCATCTTATCTAGTCCTCTAATTAGTGCTAACAGATATATCATTGAAGTAAGACCTATTGACTCCACCTTATCTATTCCTCTAATGAGTGCTAACAGAGATATCATTGAAGTAAGACCTATTGACTCCACCTTATCTAGTCCTCTAATGAGTGCTAACAGAGATATCATTGAAGTAAGACCTATTGACTCCACCTTATCTATTCCTCTAATGAGTGCTAACAGAGATATCATTGAAGTAAGACCTATTGACTCCACCTTATCTATTCCTCTAATGAGTGCTAACAGAGATATCGTTGAAGTAAGACCTATTGACTCCACCTTATCTAGTCCTCTAATGAGTGCTAACAGAGATATCATTGAAGTAAGACCTATTGACTCCACCTTATCTAGTCCTCTAATTAGTGCTAACAGAGATATCGTTGAAGTAAGACCTATTGACTCCATCTCATCTAGTTCTCTAATGAGTGCTAACAGAGATATCGTTGAAGTAAGACCTATTGACTCCATCTCATCTAGTTCTCTAATGAGTGCTAACAGAGATATCATTGAAGTAAGACCTATTGACTCCACCTTATCTATTCCTCTAATGAGTGCTAACAGAGATATCATTGAAGTAAGACCTATTGACTCCACCTTATCTAGTCCTCTAATGAGTGCTAACAGAGATATCATTGAAGTAAGACCTATTGACTCCACCTTATCTAGTCCTCTAATTAGTGCTAACAGAGATATCATTGAAGTAAGACCTATTGACTCCATCTTATCTAGTCCTCTAATTAGTGCTAACAGATATATCATTGAAGTAAAACCTATTGACTCCACCTTATCTATTCCTCTAATGAGTGCTAACAGAGATATCATTGAAGTAAGACCTATTGACTCCACCTTATCTAGTCCTCTAATGAGTGCTAACAGAGATATCATTGAAGTAAGACCTATTGACTCCACCTTATCTAGTCCTCTAATGAGTGCTAACAGAGATATCATTGAAGTAAGACCTATTGACTCCACCTTATCTAGTCCTCTAATTAGTGCTAACAGAGATATCGTTGAAGTAAGACCTATTGACTCCATCTCATCTAGTTCTCTAATGAGTGCTAACAGAGATATCGTTGAAGTAAGACCTATTGACTCCATCTCATCTAGTTCTCTAATGAGTGCTAACAGAGATATCATTGAAGTAAGACCTATTGACTCCACCTTATCTATTCCTCTAATGAGTGCTAACAGAGATATCATTGAAGTAAGACCTATTGACTCCACCTTATCTAGTCCTCTAATTAGTGCTAACAGAGATATCATTGAAGTAAGACCTATTGACTCCACCTCATCTAGTCATCTAATGAGTGCTAACAGAGATATCGTTGAAGTAAGACCTATTGACTCCACCTTATCTAGTTCTCTAATTAGTGCTAACAGAGATATCATTGAAGTAAGACCTATTGACTCCACCTTATCTAGTTCTCTAATTAGTGCTAACAGAGATATCATTGAAGTAAGACCTATTGACTCCACCTTATCTAGTTCTCTAATTAGTGCTAACAGAGATATCGTTGAAGTAAGACCTATTGACTCCACCTTATCTAGTCCTCTAATGAGTGCTAACAGAGATATCATTGAAGTAAGACCTATTGACTCCACCTTATCTAGTCCTCTAATTAGTGCTAACAGAGATATCGTTGAAGTAAGACCTATTGACTCCATCTCATCTAGTTCTCTAATGAGTGCTAACAGAGATATCGTTGAAGTAAGACCTATTGACTCCATCTCATCTAGTTCTCTAATGAGTGCTAACAGAGATATCATTGAAGTAAGACCTATTGACTCCACCTTATCTATTCCTCTAATGAGTGCTAACAGAGATATCATTGAAGTAAGACCTATTGACTCCACCTTATCTAGTCCTCTAATTAGTGCTAACAGAGATATCATTGAAGTAAGACCTATTGACTCCACCTCATCTAGTCATCTAATGAGTGCTAACAGAGATATCGTTGAAGTAAGACCTATTGACTCCACCTTATCTAGTCCTCTAATTAGTGCTAACAGAGATATCATTGAAGTAAGACCTATTGACTCCACCTCATCTAGTCATCTAATGAGTGCTAACAGAGATATCGTTGAAGTAAGACCTATTGACTCCACCTTATCTAGTTCTCTAATTAGTGCTAACAGAGATATCATTGAAGTAAGACCTATTGACTCCACCTTATCTAGTCCTCTAATTAGTGCTAACAGAGATATCATTGAAGTAAGACCTATTGACTCCACCTTATCTAGTCCTCTAATGAGTGCTAACAGAGATATCATTGAAGTAAGACCTATTGACTCCACCTTATCTAGTCCTCTAATGAGTGCTAACAGAGATATCGTTGAAGTAAGACCTATTGACTCCACCTCATCTAGTTCTCTAATGAGTGCTAACAGAGATATCGTTGAAGTAAGACCTATTGACTCCACCTTATCTAGTCCTCTAATGAGTGCTAACAGAGATATCGTTGAAGTAAGACCTATTGACTCCACCTTATTTAGTCCTCTGATGATAATCATGTAAGGTTAGCTAAATGAAAACTTGTTGCTTAGTAAGGAAGACCATTAATCTCAATGGAATCAATGGCGGTGTAGTATGGCTGCCAAGATGGCTTTTTTTAGCTTTATATGACAACCTTTATACATGAAATAAAAAACTTAAGAATATTGTGCTATGTTCGTGAACTATAGTCAGCCGAGGTAAGGACAGTTTTGATTTAGTTTGAACAGACTTCTGATCGTTCAGATGGACTACAATGTATGAAATAGCCCGTAAAAGATTCTTGAATTGCGTTACTTTCAATACCCGGAGCGGGGTCAGTTTTAACTAAAGTGGCATCATGCGAACATTCATGATAGAGGGCCACTACATGAGTACAACATATAAAATATCTCAGTTATGGGACTTTGGGACTTAGACAAGAAGCTGTTTAAACATATGTGTCTATATAAGTCCAGAAGGAACAGATTGGCCCAGTTTTTACCCCAGATGTAAACTTTAACAATAAGTGTAGGACCACTAGATAACATTACCACTCTCGAATGCAGTTCTGTAAAATATTGTTAAGTGTTTAGCTTCTGTTACATATTTAAGGACTGCAGTGGAAACTTTTGAACACGATTGAAAAAGAACCATCATGAGAACACATATGTGAAATTGTAATTATTTTAGGGTTAAACATCACGAATTAGTTAACGAGAAGTTGAACGAGAGGAAATCAGGGTGGACACGATTGATTGTGGTTTTACGCCGATTCCAACAATGTTTCAGTCATATCACGACGGCAAGTTCACCAACTCATGCGTTTTCTGGCTTTCTAACTCCAGTAATCCACACAACAATTTAAGCAACTGGCTGCTTTTTCACATATATTGTTAGCCAATTGGTGGCAGAATGATTCTTGTCACTGACTGTTATCAAACGTCGGAATGAATGTTTACCAGACTGGGGCTCGAACTCACTTCCTCTTGATTCACAGCCCGCGTAGCAACCAACTGAGCAATGTTACTGTCGCATCGTTTATTTAAAAGAGAAGGGCGTGGCTTGTTATTGGTCTCTGTATATCGTTTGTTTGTGTTAGAAATACAGTCTGTTATAATCGGTCGTAATGAGGCAAGCATGTTGAGTGAAGGCCGAACGTTCGTGATGATTACGAGCAAGTAATATGAGCCGTTACACAAGAAACCAACATTATGGTCTCTGCGTATTGTATCCACCCGAATCAGCATAAGCGTGCCGCGTAGGCTAACCCGGACAGACGCTTTTCGTATACTGTGGATTTTCTGTTTCAGGAATAATTACTCTACACCTCTATCCCCCTGAGACGGAATTTGTCGGCCCGGAATAGCCTGACGCAGGCTAACCTGGGTCGATACATTACGCAGAGTTTATAATGTTGGTTTTACTCGTGGAACGGCTCATGTAACGATTTCCGACCTGAAATTAGATTGTCCATGGAAAATCCAGAGATACAAAGATCAATACCAAACCCATCCCTTGCGAGTGAACCAATCAGAACTATACAGACAATGTTAACATTATAACTTGATACTTCTACAATTTGAACTAGTCAGTTTAGTAGGATATAACCCATTGATATTATCATATTTTCCAATTAGTCACTGAATAGCATGTATTCATGGTAACCTACTAAATTTAACGATACGGATTCAGCTTATCCTGATATCGCCGATTGTAAGGATTGAGTTTCTTCGAAACGTGTCCTCTTTGACATTTACGTGTTCCGGACTCTTAGCGCGTAGTTAGCGCCCGAAACGAGTCATGGGAATTAGTCATTGAAAGGCTAACATGGCATCAGTAAATCAGTCAGTGATAATACTCTTATCCATATTCTTTTTAATAATATATATTAATGGGAATAAGTGCCTGAAACGAATCACTGTAATGGGAATTAGTCAATGACAAGATAAACAATATACAATGTATGAGAAGCGCTCTGCTCTGCGAAAAGAAACCGCAAGGCATCTGCGATCAGAGTAGATGAAGATCAGCCAGTGTATCCACGCTTTATAATCTGACCTTACACTGTTCGTTAATTAGTTATAGAGG
>JASEVX010000016.1:9879978-9906018 GCA_031761405.1 Serripes groenlandicus
CCCTAATCCTGCATTATGTTTGCATAGGCATCTAACCCCTTTCTCTATATCTAGTTTTGAACCCTAATCCTGCATTATTTTTGCATAGGCATCTAACCCCTTTCCCTATATCTAGTTCTGAACCCTAATCCTGCATTATGTTTGCATAGGCATCTAACCCCTTTCCCTATATCTAGATCTGAACCCTAATCCTGCATTATGTTTGCATAGGCATCTAACCCCTTTCCCTATATCTAGATCTGAACCCTAACCCTGCATTATGTATGCACAGGCATATAACCCCTTTCCCTATATCTAGATCTGAACCCTAATCCTGCATTATGTTTGCACAGGCATATAACCCCTTTCCCTATATCTAGATCTGAACCCTAATCCTGCATTATGTTTGCACAGGCATATAACCCCTTTCCTATATCTAGATCTGAACCCTAATCCTGCATTATGTTTGCATAGGCATCTAACCCATTTCCCTATATCTATTTCTGAACCCTAATCCTGCATTATGTTTGCATAGGCATCTAACCCCTTTCCCTATATCTAGTTCTGAACCCTAATCCTGCATTATGTATGCACAGGCATCTAACCCTTTTCCCTATATCTGAATCTGAACCTTAATCCTGCATTATGTTTGCACAGGCATATAACCCCTTTCCCTATATCTAGATCTGAACCCTAATCCTGCATTATGTTTGCACAGGCATATAACCCCTTTCCCTATATCTAGATCTGAACCCTAATCCTGCATTATGTTTGCACAGGCATATAACCCCTTTCCCTATATCTAGATCTGAACCCTAATCCTGCATTATGTTAGCACAGGCATATAACCCCTTTCCCTATATCTAGATCTGAACCCTAATCCTGCATTATGTTTGCATAGGCATCTAACCCCTTTCCCTATATCTAGTTCTGAACCCTAATCCTGCATTATGTTTGCATAGGCATATAACCCCTTTCCCTATATCTAGTTCTGAACCCTAATCCTGCATTATGTATGCACAGGCATATAACCCCTTTCCCTATACCTAGTTCTGAACCCTAATCCTGAATTATGTTTGCACAGGCATATAACCCCTTTCCCTATATCTAGTTCTGAACCCTAATCCTGCATTATGTTTGCACAGTCATATAACCCCTTTCCCTATATCTAGTCCTGAACCCTAATCCAGCATTATGTTTGCACAGGCATATAACACCTTTCCCTATATCTAGTTATGAACCCTAATCCTGCATTATGTTTGCACAAGCATATAACCCCTTTCCCTATATCTAGTTCTGAACCCTAATCCTGCATTATGTTTGCATAGGCATCTAACCCCTTTCCCTATATCTAGTTCTGAACCCTAATCCTGCATTATGTTTGCACAGACATATAACCCCTTTCCCTATATCTAGTTCTGAACCCTAATCCTGCATTATGTTTGCATAGGCATCTAACCCCTTTCCCTATATCTAGTTCTGAACCCTAATCCTT
Source organism: Serripes groenlandicus (assembly GCA_031761405.1). NCBI lineage: Eukaryota > Metazoa > Mollusca > Bivalvia > Cardiida > Cardiidae > Serripes > Serripes groenlandicus. Next base: position 9,881,453 of record JASEVX010000016.1, read on the forward strand.
CATTATGTTTGCACAGGCATATAACCCCTTTACATATATCTAGTTCTGAACCCTAATCCTGCATTATGTTTGCACAGGCATATAACCCCTTTCCATATATCTAGTTCTGAACCCTAATCCTGCATTATGTTTACACAGGCATATTACCCCTTTCCCTATACAGATGAGAGGCTCATATCTAGTTCTGAACCCTAATCCTTCATTATGTTTGCACAGGCATATAACCCCTTTACATATATCTAGTTCTGAACCCTAATCCTGCATTATGTTTACACAGGCATATAACCCCTTTCCCTATACTGATGAGAGCCTCATATCTAGTTCTGAACCCTAACCCTGCATTATGTTTGCATAGGCATCTAACCCCTTTCCCTATATCTAGTTCTGAACCCTAATCCTGCATTATGTTTACACGGGCATATAACCCCTTTCCCTATATCTAGTTCTGAAGCCTAACCCTGCATTATGTTTGCACAGGCATATAACCCCTTTCCCTATATCTAGATCTGAACCCTAATCCTGCATTATGTTTGCACAGGCATATAACCCCTTTCCCTATATCTAGATCTGAACCCTAATCCTGCATTATGTTTGCACAGTCATATAACCCCTTTCCCTATACAGATGAGAGGCTCATATCTAGTTCTGAACCCTAATCCTGCATTATGTTTGCACAGTCATATAACCCCTTTCCCTATATCTAGTCCTGAACCCTAATCCAGCATTATGTTTGCGCAGGCATATAACACCTTTCCCTATATCTAGTTCTGAACCCTAATCCTGCATTATGTTTGCACAAGCATATAAGCCCTTTCCCTATATCTAGTTCTGAACCCTAATCCTGCATTATGTTTGCATAGGCATCTAACCCCTTTCCCTATATCTAGTTCTGAACCCTAATCCTGCATTATGTTTACACAGGCATATAACCCCTTTCCCTATATCTAGTTCTGAACCCTAATCCTGCATTATGTTTGCATAGGCATATAACCCCTTTCCCTATACAGATGAGAGGCTCATATCTAGTTCTGAACCCTAATCCTGCATTATGTTTGCATAGGCATCTAACCCCTTTCCCTATATCTAGTTCTGAACCCTAATCCTGCATTATGTTTACACAGGCATATAACCCCTTTCCCTATATCTAGTTCTGAACCCTAATCCTGCATTATGTTTGCATAGGCATATAACCCCTTTCTCTATACTGATGAGAGGCTCATATCTAGTTCTGAACCCTAATCCGGCATTATGTTTGCATAGGCATCTAACCCCTTTCCCTATACAGATGAGAGGCTCATATCTAGTTCTGAACCCTAATCCTGCATTATGTTTGCACAGGCATATAACACCTTTCCATATACAGATGAGAGGCTCATATCTAGTTCTGAACCATAATCCTGCATTATGTTTACACAGGCATATAACCCCTTTCCCTATATCTAGTTCTGAACCCTAATCCTGCATTATGTTTGCATAGGCATATAACCCCTTTCCCTATACTGATGAGAGGCTCATATCTAGTTCTGAACCCTAATCCTGCATTATGTATGCATAGGCATATAACCCCTTTCCCTATACAGATAAGAGGCTCATATCTAGTTCTGAACCCTAATCCTTCATTATGTTTGCACAGGCATATAACCCCTTTACATATATCTAGTTCTGAACCCTAATCCTGCATTATGTTTACACAGGCATATAACCCCTTTCCCTATACTGATGAGAGGCTCATATCTAGTTCTGAACCCTAACCCTGCATTATGTTTGCATAGGCATCTAACCCCTTTCCCTATATCTAGTTCTGAACCCTAATCCTGCATTATGTTTACACAGGCATATAACCCCTTTCCCTATATCTAGTTCTGAACCCTAACCCTGCATTATGTTTGCACAGGCATATAACCCCTTTCCCTATATCTAGATCTGAACCCTAATCCTGCATTATGTTTGCACAGGCATATAACCCCTTTCCCTATATCTAGATCTGAACCCTAATCCTGCATTATGTTTACACAGGCATATAACCCCTTTCCCTATATCTAGTTCTGAACCCTAATCCTGCATTATGTTTGCACAGGCATCTAACCCCTTTCCGTGTATCTAGTTCTGAACCCTAATCCTGCATTATGTTTGCACAGGTATATAACCCCTTTCCCTATATCTAGTCCTGAACCCTAATCCTGCATTATGTATGCACAGGCATATAACCCCTTTCCCTATACAGATGAGAGGCTCATATCTAGTTCTGAACCCTAATCCTGCATTATGTATGCACAGGCATCTAACCCCTTTCCCTATATCTAGTCCTGAACCCTAATCCTGCATTATGTTTGCACAGGCATATAACCCCTTTCCCTATACAGATGAGAGGCTCATATCTAGTTCTGAACCCTAATCCTGCATTATGTATGCACAGGCATCTAACCCCTTTCCCTATATCTAGTTCTGAACCCTAATCCTGCATTATGTTTGCAAAGGCATATAACCTCTTTCCCTATATCTAGTCCTGAACCCTAATCCTGCATTATGTTTGCACAGTCATATAACCTCTTTGCCTATACAGATGAGAGGCTCATATCTAGTTCTGAACCCTAATCCTGCATTATGTATGCACAGGCATCTAACCCCTTTCCCTATATCTAGTTCTGAACCCTAATCCTGCATTATGTTTGCAAATGCATATAACCTCTTTCCCTATATCTAGTCCTGAACCCTAATCCTGCATTATGTTTGCACAGTCATATAACCTCTTTGCCTATACAGATGAGAGGCTCATATCTAGTTCTGAACCCTAATCCTGCATTATGTATGCACAGGCATCTAACCCCTTTCCCTATATCTAGTTCTGAACACTAATCCTGCATTATGTTTGCACAGGCATCTAACCCCTTTCCCTATATCTAGTTTTGAACACTAATCCTGCATTATGTTTACACAGGCATCTAACCCCTTTCCCTATATCTAGTTCTGAACACTAATCCTGCATTATGTTTGCAAAGGCATATAACCCCTTTCCCTATACAGATGCGTTTTGACACATACAGCAGACGTCGTTTGAAAACATTGTAGAGCATTTTACTGACACCAGCGAGCCCCTCGTAATGATAACCCACACTCCTCAGTCCATAGTGTCAAGCTGAGCCCCGGTAGCTCAGACGGAAGCGACGCTGACTGTCACTCCAGGGGTTGTGAGTTCAACTCCCAGGTCTTTATATCTGTGTGTGACGTCATTATCGTTTCATTTCTTCATTCTTAGTATAACACTATAGCCACATTATATCCGGCATTGCCTTGTTATCCTCTCAGCCCTTAACTTAATATTTCCCTATGTTCCTAACTTTTATTTTTTAACATACTCTTTGCTTTTCCTACTTTTTTTAAAAAATAATTTTACAATTCATAAGATTATTTATAATATGATTGTTTTTAGACCCGGTTTACTCTCTTAGATATCTTCATATATTTAAGCGAGTATAATAGATACAGTTTACCACTTTCATAAAAGAATAAAATAGATTATTTTAATGAAAAATCGGGAGTTCATTTTAATAAGCCTGGGTACGTTTCAATTTAAATTCCGCAGTGTACGGTTTGTCACGTGACAGAGCTTTAACGTCAATGCGATTTACTAAAGATCTGCACGATATATCTTCTTGAAACTTTGGTAAATGGTAGACAAAAGGTTGTTCTAAATGATGTAAGTTTTTAAAAAAAATCTCTCGGGCGAATTTTTAATAAATTTAAAATAAACGAATTTCTGTCAAATATTTTAGCGAAAGTTTCATATTAACTCCCCTTATGTTACGTAAATTGTCTTGGCAGTTGTATGAAAATTACATCACTACGTAGGTAATTTTATTCTCTTCGGTCTGGTGGTAACTCTTTCCAAATACCACTTCAAACGAAGAAGTCATGGTGATTTTTTTAACAACACTGTCATTGTCGCAAAAACGTACGTTTTGACGTTAAAACGACGTTATTTCAAAGGTATGATTCCACCTTAGCCTTGAGTTGAAGATATTCAGTGTTGGTTCTTCAACCACCGATTCTTGAGTAAGTGAACTGACCGCCGTGGTATAAGTAGGTGATCTGACCGCCGTGGTATGACTGAAACAATGTTGTAAACGGCGTTAAGTCTCAATCAATCAACCTAAGTGACAAGGTAAAAAAGTCATGGTTAAAGTATGTTGTAAACGGCGTTAAGTCCCAATCAATCAACCTAAATGACAAGGTAAAAAAGTCATGGTTAAAGTAAGTTATAAACGGCGTTAAGTCCTAATCAATCAACCTAAGTGACAAGGTAGGAAAGCCATGGTTAAAGTACAATCAACCAACTTGAATGTTAAGCAGCCACTAGAAGATACAACAAAACAACATTTTTTTCTTTGTTTGACTTGTATTAGGCAGTCACTTTTGTTCAGCAGCCGACTTTGGACTGATCTCTGGTGGCTGCTTAAGAAAACTTTGACGGTATTTGGTATGACTCGACCGTTGAAAGAACCCGCGACCTCCCGCACCGAGGCGGATGCTAAACCATTACACCACCGAGTTGGCATTGGAATTCTCTTGTCAGTTCGTATTCATCCGATAAACGACAGTACTGATGCTTTCCATAGTGTCAGTTCGTATTTATCCGATAAACGACAGTACTGGTGCTTTCCATAGTGTTAGTTCGTATTTATCCGATAAACGACAGTACTGGTGCTTTCCTTAGTGTTAGTTCGTATATATCCGATAAACGACAGTACTGATGCTTTCCTTAGTGTTAGTTCGTATTCATCCGATAAACGACAGTACTGGTGCTTTCCATAGTGTCAGTTCGTATTTATCCGATAAACGACAGTACTGGTGCTTTCCTTAGTGTTAGTTCGTATATATCCGATAAACGACAGTACTGGTGCTTTCCATAGTGTCAGTTCGTATTTATCCGATAAACGACAGTACTGGTGCTTTCCATAGTGTTAGTTCGTAATTTTCCGATACATGACAGTACTGATGCTTTCCATATTGTTAGTTCGTATGCATCCGATAAACGACAGTACTGATGCTTTCCATATTGTTAGTTCGTATTTATCCGATAAACGACAGTACTGGTGCTTTCCATAGTGTTAGTTTGTATTTATCCGTTACACGACAGTAATGATGCTTTCCATAGTGTTAGTTCGTATTCATCCGATAAACGACAGTACTGATGCTTTCCTTAGTGTTAGTTCGTATTTATCCGATAAACGACAGTACTGATGCTTTCCTTAGTGTTAGTTCGTATTTATCCGATAAACGTCAGTACTGGTGCTTTCCTTAGTGTCAGTTCGTAATTATCCGATAAATGACAGTACTGATGCTTTCCATAAGTGTTAGTTTGTATTCATCCGATAAACGACAATACTGATGCTTTCCATAGTGTTAGTTCGTATTCATCCGATAAACGACAGTACTGATGCTTTCCATAAGTGTTAGTTCGTATTTATCCGATAAACGACAGTACTGATGCTTTCCATAGTGTTAGTTCGTATTTATCCGATAAACGACAGTACTGATGCTTTCCATAGTGTTAGTTCGTATTTATCCGATAAACGACAGTACTGGTGCTTTCCTTAGTGTTAGTTAGTATTTATCCGATAAACGACAGTACTGGTGCTTTCCATAGTGTTAGTTCGTATTTATCCGATAAACGACAGTACTGGTGCTTTCCTTAGTGTCAGTTCGTAATTATCCGATAAACGACAGTACTGATGCTTTCCTTAGTGTTAGTTCGTATTCATCCGATGAACGACAGTACTAATGCTTTCCATAGTGTTAGTTCGTATTTATCCGATAAACGACAGTACTGATGCTTTCCATAGTGTTAGTTCGTATTTATCCGTTAAACGACAGTACTGATGCTTTCCATAGTGTTAGTTCGTATTCATCCGATAAACGATAGTACTAATGCTTTCCATAGAGTCAGTTCGTATTCATCCGATAAACGACAGTACTAATGCTTTCCATAAGTGTTAGTTCGTATTCATCCGATAAACGACAGTACTGGTGCTTTCCTTAGTGTTAGTTCGTATTCATTCGATAAACGACAGTACTGGTGCTTTCCTTAGTGTTAGTTAGTATTTATCCGATAAACGACAGTACTGGTGCTTTCCATAGTGTTAGTTCGTATTTATCCGATAAACGACAGTACTGGTGCTTTCCTTAGTGTCAGTTCGTAATTACCCGATAAACGACAGTACTGATGCTTTCCATAGTGTTAGTTCGTAATTATCCGATAAATGACAGTACTGATGCTTTCCTTAGTGTTAGTTCGTATTCATCCGATGAACGACAGTACTAATGCTTTCCATAGAGTCAGTTCGTATTCATCCGATAAACGATAGTACTGATGCTTTCCATAGTGTTAGTTCGTATTCATCCGATAAACGATAGTGCTAATGCTTTCCATAGAGTTAGTTCGTATTCATCCGATAAACGACAGTACTAATGCTTTCCATAAGTGTTAGTTCGTATTCATCCGATAAACGACAGTACTGGTGCTTTCCTTAGTGTTAGTTCGTATTCATCCGATAAACGACAGTACTGGTGCTTTCCTTAGTGTTAGTTCGTATTTATCCGATAAACGACAGTACTGATGCTTTCTATAGTGTTAGTTCGTATTTATCCGATAAACGACAGTACTGATTCTATCCATAGTGTTAGTTCGTATTTATCCGATAAACGACAGTACTGATGCTTTCCATAGTGTTTGTTCGTAATTATCCGATAAACGACAGTACTGGTGCTTTCCATAGTGTCAGTTCGTAATTATCCGATAAACGACAGTACTGATGCTTTCCATAAGTGTTTGTTCGTAATTATCCGATAAACGACAGTACTGGTGCTTTCCTTAGTGTCAGTTCGTATTCATCCGATAAACGACAGTACTGATGCTTTGCATAAGTGTTAGTTCGTATTTATCCGATAAACGACAGTACTGATGCTTTCCATAAGTGTTTGTTCGTATTCATCCGATAAACGACAGTACTGGTGCTTTCCATAGTGTTAGTTCGTATTTATCCGATAAACGACAGTACTGATGCTTTCCATAATGTTTGTTCGTAATTATCCGATAAACGACAGTACTGATGCTTTCCATAGTGTCAGTTCGTAATTATCCGATGAACGACAGTACTGATGCTTTCCATTGTGTTAGTTTGTATTCATCCGATGAACGACAGTACTGATGCTTTCCATTGTGTTAGTTTGTATTCATCCGATAAACGACAGTACTGATGCTTTCCATAGTGTTAGTTCGTATTCATCCGATAAACGACAGTACTGATGCTTTCCATAGTGTTAGTTCGTATTTATCCGATAAACGACAGTACTGATGCTTTCCATAGTGTTTGTTCGTATTCATCCGATAAACGACAGTACTGATGCTTTCCATAGTGTTAGTTCGTATTTATCCGATAAACGACAGTACTGATGCTTTCCATAGTGTTAGTTCGTATTCATCCGATAAACGACGGTACTGATGCTTTCCATAGTGTTAGTTCGTATTTATCCGATAAACGACAGTACTGATGCTTTCCATAGTGTTTGTTCGTATTCATCCGATAAACGACAGTACTGATGCTTTCCATAGTGTTAGTTCGTATTTATCCGATAAACGACAGTACTGATGCTTTCCATAGTGTTTGTTCGTATTCATCCGATAAACGACAGTACTGATGCTTTCCATAGTGTTAGTTCGTATTTATCCGATAAACGACAGTACTGGTGCTTTCCATAGTGTTAGTTCGTATTTATCCGATAAACGACAGTACTGATGCTTTCCTTAGTGTTAGTTCGTATTCATCCGATAAACGACAGTACTGATGCTTTCCATAATGTTTGTTCGTAATTATCCGATAAACGACAGTACTGATGCTTTCCATAGTGTCAGTTCGTAATTATCCGATAAACGACAGTACTGATGCTTTCCATAAGTGTTAGTTCGTATTTATCCGATAAACGACAGTACTGGTGCTTTCCTTAGTGTCAGTTCGTATTCATCCGATAAACGACAGTACTGATGCTTTCCATAAGTGTTAGTTCGTATTTATCCGATAAACGACAGTACTGATGCTTTCCATAAGTGTTTGTTCGTATTCATCCGATAAACGACAGTACTGGTGCTTTCCATAGTGTTAGTTCGTATTCATCCGATAAACGACAGTACTGATGCTTTCCATAGTGTTAGTTCGTATTCATCCGATAAACGACAGTACTAATGCTTTCCATAGTGTCAGTTCGTATTCATCCGATAAACGACAGTACTGATGCTTTCCATAGTGTTAGTTCGTATGTATCCGATAAACGACAGTACTGATGCTTTCCTTAGTGTTAGTCCGTATTATCTTATAACCGACAGTACTGATGCTTTCCTTAGTGTTAGTTCGTATTCATCCGATAAACGACAGTACTGATGCTTTCCTTAGTGTTAGTTCGTATTTATCCGATAAACGACAGTACTGATGCTTTCCATAGTGTTTGTTTGTATTCATCCGATAAACGACAGTACTGATGCTTTCCATAGTGTTAGTTCGTATTTATCCGATAAACGACAGTACTGATGCTATTCTTAGTGTTAGTTCGTATTCATCCGATAAACGACAGTACTGACGCTTTCCATAGTGTCAGTTCGTAATTATCCGATAAACGACAGTACTGGTGCTTTCCATTGTGTTTGTTTATATGCTTGAATGGTGATTTCGTTGTTTGTTTTTTTAATAATAATCCAGTGTCCTGGGCCGAGCCCCGGTAGCTTAGTCGCTAAAGACACGAGCTGTCAATCCCATGGGTTGTGAATGCGAACCCCGGCTCGGCCAACATTCTTTCCGAAGTTTGACAAAAGTCACTGTGACAAGCGTCATTTGTCTTCAACCAATGGGTTAACAGTCTATGTGGAAAAGGAGCCAGTTTCTTGGAAAGAATGTTGTGTGGAGTACTGGTGTGAGAAAGTCAGGAAACACATGAGTAGGTGAACTGGCCGCCGTGATATGTCTGAAACATTGCTGAAAACGGCATTAAACCCTGATCAGTAGATAAATCAATCAATCAGTGTCCAGGGTTTTTCACTAGTACTACCTGATTCGGTTGCGCAATTCAATAAACTGTAATTTGATTGGTTGAATAGGCTAGCAAAAACCTGACAGCTCGATAAAAACCGGAATACCTGATATTTGATACTTTCGAAATACGTCCCACGTTGCGCATTTATTTAATGGCATTTTTATTGATGGTTTTAAATCGGTTTGCAGTTTCATTATGTAATTATTGAACTTGCGCAATTTTAAAAAGGTACGTGCGTTATGACATATTCTTACCCCTTTCCCTCATGCACAAGCATTTTGACGCATTTGCAGTACACGTCTAATGAGAGCGTTGTAACAAAAGGTGAACTTGTGCCTTATGAGCAAGGTCTTAATCTTGCCACAATGTATTCTACTCTATTCAATTATCATAGTTTAATTTGAAAAGATGCATACATACATTCAAAGTCGTCGCAGATATCTTGTTTGTGGAAAGGGCTTATCTATTTCAAAGTCAATGGCAATATTGACATTTTTGCAAACGACACAGATGCAGGTGAGTCAGATCGTTACGAGCCGTCTCACCTGACATCAGCACTGTTTACATTATATTTATCACAATATTCCAAAACTAGTATTAAAGAGGGAAGTGGAGACGCCCGTTGTTTAACATGGAAGAGTCTACTTTAAAAAAGTCGGCGCTGAAAGAGTTAAAGTGAAAGTTCGTCGATTTTTGTTTTGAAATCAAAAAATGTTTAAAATGTTCACGCAATGGTGTTGGTTGATTCGTTCTTCCTTTGATTTGAGTTTAACAATTGTATCAGGGAGGCTTCGGTTTATACTGGCCCTTTCATACTAGTTCTCCACACAACAGTCTTTTCACGGTGTAACGTATACAAATGAATATATTTGCATGAACTCGTGTTTCAAAGTTGAAAACTATCCGCTTATTGTGGAGTAAATAATGTCCTTATCGCGTTCTTCGTGGACATGTGTCACGTGCTAGACTAACCAAATTAGGTTGTTTATGGACATGTTCTGCTCTTATCAAAAAGTTATTCATTCACGTACGGCTCAAGTGAAGTTAACTGGTACAGTTTGGGCTTACTTTACGAACCTAAATTCACCAGGCCGTCCACAAGAAAACCAACATTATGGACTCTGCGTAATGTATCGACACAGATCAGACTGCGCAGTCCGAGCGGGCTAATCCGGGTCGACTCATTCTGTCTCAGGGGTACAGAGGTATAGAGTAATGATTCCTGAAACAGAAAAAACACAGGAGGCGAAAAGTGTCTGTTCGGGTTAGCCTACGCGGCATGCTTAGGCTGATCCGGGTCGATACTTTACGCACTATACTTTACGAAGAGTCCACAATGTCGGTTTTCTCACGGGACGGCTCAAGTAATGGTCTGAATCATGACGTACAGAATAGCCGTACTATCGATGAATGAATGAATGAATGTATATTGTTTTATGGCGCATCGACAGCTAAGGTCATTTAGCGCGCAATTAAATTTAATTATTCATGATCCCTGGGTAAACAAACCAGTACTAGGCTAGAAAATGTGCCTTGCCCAAGGGCACTCCACCATGACCGTAGTAACGGGACTGGGGATCGAACCCACTATCGATGAATCCCTGTATCGAAATAATTAAGTAGCATATTCGGTTTTGTAGCGGTAAAGCGTTCGCCTTTAATGCGGGAGGTCGCGGGTTCGATCCCTGGTCGCTTCTGGTGCGGGAGGTCGTGGGCTCGATTATCGTTCGCCTCTGGTGCGGGAGGTCGCGGGTTCGATACCCGGTCATCTCTAGTGCGGGAGGTCCCGGGTTCGATACCCGGTCATCTCTAGTGCGGGAGGTTGCGGGTTCGATACTCGGTCATCTCTAGTGCGGGAGGTTGCGGGTTCGATACTTGGTCACCTCTAGTGCGGGAAGTCGCGGGTTCGATACTCGGTCATCTCTAGTGCGGGAGGTTGCGGGTTTGATACTCGGTCATCTCTAGTGCGGGAGGTTGCGGGTTTGATACTCGGTCACCTCTAGTGCGGGAGATCACGGGTTCGATACCCGGTCATCTCTAGTGCGGGAGGTCGCGGGTTCGATACTCGGTCACCTCTAGTGCGGGAAGTCGCGGGTTCGATACCCGGTCGCCTCTAGTGCGGGAGGTCGCGGGTTCGATACTCGGTCACCTCTAGTGCGGGAAGTCGCGGGTTCGATACCCGGTCACCTCTAGTGCGGGAGGTCGCGGGTTCGATACTCGGTCACCTCTAGTGCGTGAGGTTGCGGGTTCGATACTCGGTCACCTCTAGTGCGTGAGGTCGCGGGTTCGATACTCGGTCACCTCTAGTGCGTGAGGTTGCAGGTTCGATACTCGGTCACCTCTAGTGCGTGAGGTTGCGGGTTCGATACTCGGTCACCTCTCCTGCGTGAGGTCGCGGGTTCGATACCCGGTCACCTCTAGTGCGGGAGGTAGCGGGTTCGATACTCGGTCACCTCTACTGCGGGAGGTCGCGGGTTCGATACCCGGTCACCTCTAGTGCGGGAGGTCGCGGGTGTGATACTCGGTCACCTCTGGTGCGGGAGGTCCCGGGTTCGATAACCGGTCACCTCTACTGCGGGAGGTTGCGGGTTTGATACTCGGTCACCTCTAGTGCGGGAAGTCGCGGGTTCGATAACCGGTCACCTCTAGTGCGTGAGGTCGCGGGTTCGCTACGCGGTCACCTCTGGTGCGGGAGGTCCCGGGTCTGATACTCAGTCACCTCTACTGCGGGAGGTTGCAGGTTTGATACTCGGTCACCTTTAGTGCGGGAAGTCGCGGGTTCGATACTCAGTCACCTCTACTGCGGGAGGTTGCAGGTTTGATACCCGGTCACCTTTAGTGCGGGAGGTCGCGGGTTCGATACTCGGTCACCTCTAGTGCGGGAAGTCACGGGTTCAATACTCGGTCACCTTTGGTGCGGGAGGTAACGGGTTCGATTCTCGGTCACTTCTAGTGCGGAAGGTCGCGGGTTCGATACCCGGTCACCTCTAGTGCGGGAGGTTGCCGGTTTGATACTCGGTCACCTCTAGTGCGGGAGGTCGCGGGTTCGATACTCGGTCACCTCTAGTGCGGTAGGTCACGGGTTTGATACTCGGTCACCTCTAGTGCGGGAGGTTGCGTGTTTGATACTCGGTCACCTCTAGTGCGGGAGGTTGCCGGTTAGATACTCGGTCACCTCTAGTGCGGGAGGTTGCGGGTTCGATACTCGGTCACCTCTAGTGCCGGAGGTCCCGGGTCTGATACTCGGTCACCTCTAGTGCGGGAGGTCGCGGGTTCGATACTCGGTCACCTCTAGTGCGGGAGGTTGCGGGTTAGATACTCGGTCACCTCTAGTGCGGGAGGTCACGGGTTCGATACTCGGTCACCTCTAGTGCGTGAGGTCGCGGGTTCGATACTCGGTCACCTCTGGTGCGGGAGGTCCCGGGTCTGATACTCGGTCACCTCTACTGCGGGAGGTCACGGGTTCGATACTCGGTCACCTTTGGTGCGGGAGGTAACGGGTTCGATTCTCGGTCACCTTTAGTGCGGGAGGTCCCGGGTTTGATACTCGGTCACCTCTAGTGCGGGAGGTTGCGGGTTCGATACACGGTCACCTTTAGTGCGTGAGGTCGCGGGTTCGATACGCGGTGACCTCTGGTGCGGAAGGTCCCGGGTCCGATACTCGGTCACCTCTAGTGCGGGAGGTCGCGGGTTCGATACTCGGTCACCTCTAGTGCGGGAGGTCCCGGGTCTGATACTCGGTCACCTCTAGTGCGGGAGGTTGCGGGTTTGATACTCGGTCACCTCTAGTGCGGGAGGTTGCCGGTTAGATACTCGGTCACCTCTAGTGCGGGAGGTTGCGGGTTAGATACTCGGTCACCTCTATTGCCGGAGGTCCCGGGTCTGATACTCGGTCACCTCTAGTGCGGGAGGTCGCGGGTTCGATACTCGGTCACCTCTAGTGCGGGAGGTCGCGGGTTCGATACTCGGTCACCTCTAGTGCCGGAGGTCCCGGGTCTGATACTCGGTCACCTCTAGTGCGGGAGGTCGCGGGTTCGATACCCGGTCACCTCTAGTGCGGGAGGTCGCGGGTTCGATACTCGGTCACCTCTAGTGAGGGAGGTTGCGGGTTTGATACTCGGTCACCTCTAGTGCGGGAGGTTGCGGGTTTGATACTCGGTCACCTCTAGTGCGGGAGGTTGCGGGTTAGATACTCGGTCACCTCTAGTGCGGGAGGTCACGGGTTCGATACTCGGTCACCTTTGGTGCGGGAGGTAACGGGTTCGATTCTCGGTCACCTTTAGTGCGGGAGGTCGCGGGTTCGATACTCGGTCACCTCTAGTGCGGGAGGTCCCGGGTCTGATACTCGGTCACCTCTAGTGCGGGAGGTTGCCGGTTAGATACTCGGTCACCTCTACTGCGGGAGGTTGCGGGTTTGATACTCGGTCACCTCTAGTGCGTGAGGTCGCGGGTTCGATACTCGGTCACCTCTAGTGCGTGAGGTCGCGGGTTCGATACACGGTCGCCTCTAGTGCGTGAGGTCGCGGGTTCGATACACGGTCGCCTCTAGTGCGTGAGGTCGCGGGTTCGATACGCGGTCACCTCTGGTGCGGGAGGTCCCGGGTCTGATACTCGGTCACCTCTAGTGCGGGAGGTCGCGGGTTCGATACTCGGTCACCTCTAGTGCGGGAGGTCCCGGGTCTGATACTCGGTCACCTCTACTGCGGGAGGTTGCGGGTTTGATACTCGGTCACCTCTAGTGCGGGGGGTCACGGGTTCGATACTCGGTCACCTCTGGTGCGGGAGGTCACGGGTTCGATACTCGGTCACCTCTAGTGCGGGAGGTCCCGGGTCTGATACTCGGTCACCTCTAGTGCGGGAGGTTGCCGGTTAGATACTCGGTCACCTCTACTGCGGGAGGTTGCGGGTTTGATACTCGGTCACCTCTAGTGCGGGAGGTCGCGGGTTCGATACTCGGTCGCCTCTAGTGCGTGAGGTCCCGGGTCTGATACTCGGTCACCTCTAGTGCGGGAGGTTGCCGGTTAGATACTCGGTCACCTCTACTGCGGGAGGTTGCGGGTTTGATACTCGGTCACGTCTAGTGCGGGAGGTTGCGGGTTCGATCCCCGGTCGCCTCTAGTGCGTGAGGTCGCGGGTTCGATACGCGGTCACCTCTGGTGCGGGAGGTCCCGGGTCTGATACTCGGTCACCTCTAGTGCGGGAGGTCGCGGGTTCGATACTCGGTCACCTCTAGTGCGGGAGGTCCCGGGTCTGATACTCGGTCACCTCTAGTGCGGGAGGTTGCCGGTAAGATACTCGGTCACCTCTACTGCGGGAGGTTGCGGGTTTGATACTCGGTCACCTCTAGTGCGGGAGGTCACGGGTTCGATACTCGGTCACCTCTGGTGCGGGAGGTCACGGGTTCGATACTCGGTCACCTCTAGTGCGGGAGGTCCCGGGTCTGATACTCGGTCACCTCTAGTGCGGGAGGTTGCCGGTTAGATACTCGGTCACCTCTACTGCGGGAGGTTGCGGGTTTGATACTCGGTTACCTTTAGTGCGGGAGGTCACGGGTTCGATACTCGGTCACCTCTAGTGCGTGAGGTCGCGGGTTTGATACTCGGTCACCTCTGGTGCGGGAGGTCACGGGTTTGATACTCGGTCACCTCTAGTGCGGGAGGTTGCGGGTTCGATACTCGGTCACCTCTAGTGCGGGAGGTCCCGGGTTCGATACTCGGTCACCTCTAGTGCGGGAGGTCCCGGGTCTGATACTCGGTCACCTCTAGTGCGGGAGGTCCCGGGTTCGATACTCGGTCACCTCTAGTGCGGGAGGTCCCGGGTCTGATACTCGGTCACCTCTAGTGCGGGAGGTTGCCGGTTAGATACTCGGTCACCTCTACTGCGGGAGGTTGCGGGTTTGATACTCGGTCACCTTTAGTGCGGGAGGTCACGGGTTCGATACTCGGTCACCTCTAGTGCGTGAGGTCGCGTGTTTGATACTCGGTCACCTCTGGTGCGGGAGGCCACGGGTTTGATACTCGGTCACCTCTAGTGCGGGAGGTCGCGGGTTCGATACTCGGTCACCTCTAGTGCGGGAGGTCGCGGGTTCGATACTCGGTCACCTCTAGTGCGGGAGGTCACGGGTCTGATACTCGGTCACCTCTAGTGCGGGAGGTTACGGGTTTGATACTCGGTCACCTCTAGTGCGGGAGGTAACGGGTTTGATACCCGGTCACCTCTAGTGCGGGAGATCGCGGGTTCGATACTCGGTCACCTCTAGTGCGGGAGGTCGCGGGTTCGATACTCGGTCACCTCTAGTGCGGGAGGTCGCGGGTTCGATACCCGGTCACCTCTAGTGCGTGAGGTCCCGGGTTCGATACTCGGTCACCTCTAGTGCGGGAGGTCGCGGGTTTGATACTCGGTCACCTCTAGTGCGTGAGGTCCCGGGTTCGATACTCGGTCACCTCTAATGCGGGAGGTCGCGGGTTTGATACTCGGTCATCTCTAGTGCGGGAGGTCGCGGGTTCGATACTCGGTCACCTCTAGTGCGGAAGGTCGCGGGTTCGATACTCGGTCACCTCTAGTGCGGGAGGTCGCGGGTTAGATACTCGGTCACCTCTAGTGCGGGAGGTCGCGGGTCTGATACTCGGTCATCTCTAGTGCGGGAGGTCGCGGGTTCGATACTCGGTCACCTCTAGTGCGGGAGGTTGCAAGTTTGATACTCGGTCACCTCTAGTGCGGGAGGTCGCGGGTTTGATACTCGGTCACCTCTACTGCGGGAGGTCGCGGGTTCGATCACCGGTCACCTCTAGTGAGGGAGGTTGCGGGTCTGATACTCGGTCACCTCTAGTGCGGGAGGTTGCGGGTTTGATACTCGGTCACCTCTAGTGAGGGAGGTTGCGGGTTCGATACTCGGTCACCTCTAGTGAGGGAGGTTGCGGGTTTGATACTCGGTCACCTCTAGTGCGGGAGGTTGCGGGTTCGATACCCGGTCACCTCTAGTGCGGGAGGTCCCGGGTCTGATACTCGGTCACCTCTACTGCGGGAGGTCGCGGGTTCGATCCCCGGTCACCTCTAGTGCGGGAGGTCGCGGGTTTGATACTCGGTCACCTCTACTGCGGGAGGTCGCGGGTTCGATCCCCGGTCACCTCTAGTGAGGGAGGTTGCGGGTCTGATACTCGGTCACCTCTAGTGCGGGAGGTTGCGGGTTTGATACTCGGTCACCTCTAGTGAGGGAGGTTGCGGGTCTGATACTCGGTCACCTCTAGTGCGGGAGGTTGCGGGTTTGATACTCGGTCACCTCTAGTGCGGGAGGTCGCGGGTTTGATACTCGGTCATCTCTAGTGCGGGAGGTCGCGGGTTCGATACTCTACACCTCTACTGCGTGAGGTCGCGGGTTCGATACCCGGTCATCTCTAGTGCGGGAGGTTGCGGGTTCGATACTCGGTCGCCTCTAGTGCGGGAAGTCGCGGGTTCGATAACCGGTCACCTCTAGTGCGGGATGTCGCGGGTTCGATACTCGATCACCTCTAGTGCGGGATGTCGCGGGTTCGATACTCGATCACCTCTAGTGCGGAAGGTTGCGGGAGATACTCGGTCACCTCTAGTGCGGGAGGTCGCGGGTTCGATACTCGGTCACCTCTAGTGCGGGAGGTTGCGGGTTTTATACTCGGTCACCTCTAGTGCGGGAGGTCCCGGGTCTGATACTAGGTCACCTCTAGTGCGGGAGGTCGCGGGTTCGATACTCGGTCACCTCTAGTGCAGGAGGTTGCGGGTTCGATACCCGGTCACCTCTGGTGCGGGAGGTCCCGGGTCTGATACTAGGTCACCTCTAGTGCGGGAGGTCGCGGGTTTGATACTCGGTCACCTCTAGGGCGGGAGGTCACGGGTTCGATACTCGGTCACCTCTAGTGCGGGAGGTCACGGGTTCGATACTCGGTCACCTCTAGTGCGGGAGGTCACGGGTTTGATACTCGGTCACCTCTAGTGCGGGAGGTCGCGGGTTCGATACTCGGTCACCTCTAGTGCGGGAGGTCACGGGTTCGATACTCGGTCACCTCTAGTGCGGGAGGTCACGGGTTTGATACTCGGTCACCTCTAGTGCGGGAGGTCACGGGTTCGATACTCGGTCACCTCTAGTGCGGGAGGTCACGGGTTCGATACTCGGTCACCTCTAGTGCGGGAGGTCGCGGGTTTGATACTCGGTCACCTCTAGTGCGGGAGGTAACGGGTTCGATACCCGGTCACCTCTAGTGCGGGAGGTCACGGGTTCGATACCCGGTCGCCTCTAGTGCGGGAAGTCGCGGGTTCGATACTCGGTCACCTCTGGTTCGAGAGGTCACGGGTTCGATCCCAGGTCGCCTCTGGTGCGGGAGGTTGCGGGTTCGATCCCCGGTCACCTCTAGTGCGTGAGGTTGCGGGTTCAATCCCCGGTCGCCTCTAGTGCGGGAGGTCGCGGGTTCGATCCCAGGTCACCTCTGGTGCGGGAGGTTGCGGGTTCGATCCCCGGTCACCTCTAGTGCGTGAGGTTGCGGGTTCAATCCCCGGTCGCCTCTAGTGCGGGAAGTCGCGGGTTCGATATTCGGTCACCTCTAGTGCGGGAAGTCGCGGGTTCGATACTCGGTCACCTCTAGTGCGTGAGGTTGCGGGTTCAATCCCCGGTCACCTCTAGTGCGGGAAGTCGCGGGTTCGATACCCGTTCGAGTCATCCCAAAGACTTTAACACAACGGTAGTAATGGTTGTCCCGACTTGGCGTTAAGGGTTGCGGTGTTATCATTACGACTGGCTAGCTGGTAAATTACTCCTGAAGCGCCGTAATATAACTGAACAATTGTTGATAGCGGCGTAAAACACCATACAAACAAACCAAAGCGAAGTCACACGAGTGCCGTTTAGAGGTTAGGAACGGCCACTGTATGTCTATTTTTCTTTACTTTATTCAGGAAGACAGACAGGCGCATCAATTGCATTTTCGCTTTACGTAACCCAAGACATTACCGCCCTGGGGCATAATCAGGTCATCCAATATCAGGGTGTGCGAATAAACGACGGTAACGGTTACAACGCCGGAACCGGCATCTTCACGGCTCCGAGATCGGGACTCTACCTGTTTGCCATCTTCGTCGAAGAATATCACGATCTAGACCTTTGGGTTAGCCTACGACAAGATGGCGCCATTAAAACCCAAGCCGTTGCAGAACCGTATGGTGGTCATCAGAATGTCCAGGGGGGCAACGTAGTGCTGCTGCACGTCAATCTGGGATCGAAGCTGTGGATCTCCATCGATAGGGGAAGCAGAATTCAGGCCGAGTTTAGCACGTTTTCCGGCGTACTTCTCTACTAAAGACGTATTCTGTCACGTTTTCCGGCGTCCGTTTCTACTAAAGACAAATTTCGCCATGTTTTCATATTATAAAATGTACGATTAAAGATTAATTAAAAGAAATACTATTCATGATCAATCTTTATTATTTTCTGCTTCATACACATGTTTTATCCTAGTTTCAAATAGTATCTGTGTCAACAAAATGGCGTCTGTTTGTTTGGCCCTAAACCGAGGCCCTTACCTCAATCAAGAATCTAATTTTACGTTTGTGCCTGTACATGTATAATTTATGATTTTTGAAATAAATTGTGTCAAAAGAAGAAATATGCTCGAGCTGTATCTCATTTTGTCACCATGTTTTCAACTGCATCTAATGTGTACATTTTATTTTTGAGATATAATGTCTGTGTGTTGGAGATGCCTGTAGCAATGGTGTAATGAATGATAGCTACATTCAACTGATGAAAGCAGTTACATGTTTAACCCTTTGTCGCATGAACCAACATCAGCAGCAGACGACTGACGAAAATATCAACACATGGAAAACATATGTCAATGAAAGTATAATTAAATACAGAAGTAAGAGTTGTCACAAATGGAGTAGTTGCTCATTACAAGCATTTTTACTGCTTTTGTCACAATGTTTCCAAAAGTCTTCTGCGCCCGATCCGTCAAAAATGCGTTGACTAAGAGAAAGGTTATACGCATAGCTGTAGCAAAACGTGTAACAACAAAATATTGAAAGATGTAGGGTTCAAAACATTTTGTAAAAAGGAAAAATGTCTCACTTTGAACAACTACTCCATTTTACAAAAATGTTTTAAATATACACCATCACATTCATCGTCTTTATTTAAAACTAATAATAAATACTTTGATAATAATAGCCAGTATCGTATACTGTTTGTAATTACTATCATCAGGACGACAGACAGGCGAAAGAGTTGCATTTTCGCTCTTTGTCACCCAAGACATAACTGGCCTGGGTCATAACCAGGTCATCAAATACGAGGGCGTCATCGTAAACGACGGTAACGGCTACGACGCCGGCACCGGAATCTTCACAGCACCGACGGCGGGACTTTACCTGTTTTCCATCTTCGTCGAAGACAATCACGATCAAAACCTTAGGATTCAACTACGAGCAGATGGCGGTGTCGTCACTCAAGCTGTGGCAGAAGCATATGGTACTAATCAACTAGTTATGGGAGGCAACGTGGTGCTGTTGCACGTCCATCCGGGCGAACAGATCTGGGTTTCTATCGAAAATGGGAACATAATTATGTCCGACTTAAGCACGTTTTCTGGCGTTCTTCTCTACTAGAGACGTATTTTGTCATGGTTTCTCGTTTGTGAAATGTACCGAACTGACATTTCAGACTAAATCCATTAAAAAAAGTACGATTCTTTTATCAATAGTTCATCCTTTTCTGCTCCATACATGGTTAACAATAATGGTCTAGATTTCTTATGTTCTTCTGAATATTTGGGAAGCTGCAAACCATTTTAACCCCCCCCCCCCCCCCTTCTCCATCAAAGATACCCCTACCCCCAAAAATACTAAACAAAGAAAGAGACAAAAACAACAACAACAACAACAACAACAACAATAACACAACACTGGCTGAACACAAAATGCTTTCATTTATTTGATGATGGACCCAACGTTTAAAAGACATGTCGGTTGTATGCTAAATACGGCAAACGATTGCTTTCCACAGGACTCGAATAACTGATAGTGCTGTTCAATCTCACCTCACATATCGCTTCACATCTCACCTAACATCTCACCTCACATATCACTTAACATCTCACCTAACATCCCACCCCACAGTTCACCTCACATCTCACCTTACGTCTCAACTAACATCTCACCTCACATCTCAGCTAAAATCACACAGAGGTGAGACTAACAAATGCCTAACACATGCGTAGCGTGCTGCGTCCGGTCACGTAACATATCTCCGCTGACCAAGAAATACGCCCTGCAGATCTCAGGCTTTAGACGCATGAGCATCTTAATGCGCGTGCATTGGTTTGTCAAATGTAAGTGCGTGCTTGAAAAACGCTACCTATGACGTAGATGTAATATACGTGCACGTTACTACATCGTTGGTCTAGCGTGATGCATGTAAGATGGACACCTGGTGACAGTTGGTGTGTACGTCGGAATACGCTGTTTAATCATTGGCTATTCGTTAGTCTAGCGTGATGCACGTAAGATGGACGCCTGGTGACAGTTGGTTTGTACGTCGGAAAACGCTGTTTAATCGTTGATCATTCGTTAGCCTAGCGTGATGCATGTAAGATGGACGCCTGGTGACAGTTGCTTTGTACGTCGGAATACACTGTTTAATCGTTGATCATTCGTTAGACTAGCGTGATGCAAGTAAGATGGACGCCTGGTGACAGTTGGTGTGTACATCTGAATACCCTATTTAATCGTTGATCATTCGTTAGTCTAGCGTGATGCATGTAAGATGGACGCCTGGTGACAGTTGGTGTGTACGTCGGAATACGCTGTTTAATCGTTGATCATTCGTTAGACTAGCGTGATGCAAGTAAGATGGACGCCTGGTGACAGTTGGTGTGTACATCTGAATACCCTATTTAATCGTTGATCATTCGTTAGTCTAGCGTGATGCATGTAAGATGGACGCCTGGTGACAGTTGGTGTGTACGTCGGAATACGCTGTTTAATCGTTGATCATTCGTTAGTTTAGCGTGATGCATGTAAGATGGACGCCTGGTGACAGTTGGTGTGTACGTCGGAATACGCTGTTTAATCGTTGATCATTTGTTAGTCTAGCGTAATGCATGTAATATGGACGCCTGGTGAACGTTGGTGTACGTCGGAATACGCTGTTTAATCGTTGATCATTCGTTAGTCTAGCGTGATGCATGTAAGATGGACGCCTGGTGACAGTTGGTGTGTACGTCGGAATACGCTCTTTAATCGTTGATCATTCGTTAGTCTAGCGTGATGCATGTAAGATGGACGCCTGGTGACAGTTGGTGTGTACGTCGGAATACGCTGTTTAATCGTTGATCATTTGTTAGTCTAGCGTAATGCATGTACACCTTTTGAACGTTGGTGTACGTCGGTATACGCTGTTTAATCGTTGATCATTCGTTAGTGATTCTGCGAAACCCTACTAACCGTTAATAAATACATCCATTGCAGGAACGAATAGCAACAGACAGGAACGTACACCCAAAGTTCACGAAGTGTCGGACACACCTGTGTTCTATTCCCAACACTGTGAGAGTGCCTTATTTATTAAACACTCAGGTTTGGAGATTTTACACAGCTTTTCAAATATGTTTTCAAAGTCGTCTGCTGAAGATTTGTTGTATTTTTGGAAAGTACTAAGGCATGAAAGCAGCAGTTATAATGATTAATGGCTTCATTGAACAGTTGAAATATGCAGGAATGTAACACGTATTAAATAAAATTAAACAATTCGTCGTAAATCAGTGAACTCACGATAACTCGAACCTGGGAAAATTCGAATACTGTATATCGTTTTATTCGAACCTGGGTAAATTCGATAATATCGTATTCTGGCCGACACTATGATATATTTATATATCTCTGTCTATCTCTCTATCTCTCTCACTCTCTCTCTATCTTTTCATTCTCTAGCTCCCCTCTATGTCTGTCTGTATGTCTGTCTGTCTATATATTCTGTCTGTCTGTCTGTCTGTCTGTCAGTCAGTCTGTCTCTATCTATCTCTTCACTATCAATCCCTCTCTATCTCTCACGCTCTCTCTCTCTTTCTCTCTCTCCTCTCTCTCTCCTCTCTCTCTCTCTCCTCTTTCCTCTTCTCTCCCTCTCTCTCTCTCTCTCTTTCTCTCTCTTCTCTACTCTCTCCTCTCCTCTCTCATCGTCTCTCTCTCTCTTCTCTCTCTCTCTCTCATCTCTCTCTCTCTCTCTCGTCTCCTCTCTCCTCTTCTCGTCTCTCTCATCTTCCTCTCTCTCCTCTCTTCTCTCCTTCTCTCTCCTCTCGTCGTCTTTGTGTTTGAGATAATAAATGATGTGTTATATTTTGTTCCTAATGAATAAGACATGATCGTTTAGCCCTAATTATCCTATGAAGTTCTAGGAGTGCACGGGCTGATGTGAGTCTACAGAAGGGGCACAATTAATAGCATGGTCGTTGTCCTTTCAAATGCTGCTTGGTCTGCATTAAATCTAGCTACGTTAACTAAGATAAAAATTAAACATTTTGTTCACACAATCAAAATCACAATATGAATCATTTTGAAAGCATCTTGATAACAACAGATAATAATCGACAACATAAGAGTTTAGACCTTCTTATTCTGTGCTTTTGTCATTTTATATCATGGCGTTTCCTGGGTTAGTTACCAGTACTAATAGTATACATGTATCCTGAAACCAGCCAGTCCAGTCCTGATCCCTAACCCCACAACCCTTGGCGCCAAGGAGGGGAGGCCATTTTAAAGTCTCTGGCATGACACGGCAGAGGTATCGAAACCCCGCGACCTGTCTATTGTCTCTCTCTCTCTGTCTCTCTGTCCTCTCTCTGTCTCTCTCTCTCGTCTCTCTCTTCCTCTTCTCTCTCTCTCACTTCTCTCTCTCTCTCTCTCTCTCTCTCTCTCTCTCTCTCTCATCTCTCTCATTCTCTCTCGTCTCTCTGTCTCTCTCTCTTCTGTCTCTCTTCTCTCTCTCCTCTCTCTCTCTCTCTCTCTCCTCTCTTCTCTCTCTGTCTCTCTCCTCTCTGTCTGTCTCTCTGTCACTGTCTCTCTCTCTCTCTCTCTCTCTCTCTCCTCTCTCTCTCTCGCTCGCTCTCTCTCTCCCTCGCTCTCTCTCTCTCTCTCTCTCTCTCTCCCTCTCTCTCTGTCTTTCTTTCTATCTGTCTGTTTCTGTCTATCTCTCTTTTCCAAGTCTCTTCCCGACTTTCACGTTACATTATATGTTTATGAATACTGTTATTTTCATATATCTCATTTTGAGACTTTGTAAAAATAAACGATAGAATATAATTGAATTTATATAAATAGTTCCGTCAGAACGATGATGGCCAATTTAAACTCTAGCATAGAGCGACCAGCCTCGGTTTTCAAGAGATGACACGGTTCGATCCGCGGCCAGTCAATTGCTAAAGACTTTAAAAAAGATAAACTGGAATTCCCCTTCTTGCGTGTCAGGATCAATGGACCAGGTAGTGGTAACTTACCTAGGAACGCCGTGATATAACTGGAACATTGTTGAGAAAGCGGGCGAAAACACCTTATAAAACAAACAAATAAGGACATGTATGTTGTTTTTGTCTAATATGTTCAGAAAAGCTGTTCAAAGTGACGTGTTGAAGGGCTCAGGGTTATTTAAATGCAGTTTTCTACCATGTGTCGGAGATAAGCCATGTTCGTAACCATAACCCTTTCTCACATACAGACGCTTTCTGACGGCTCTGCAGCAGACGACTTTTGAAAATATTGTGGTTAAAAGGTGAAATTGCTCATTATGAGCAATTTCTCATGTAGCCACAATGTGTGCAATTCTTGTCAATAAGTACGCTTTTCATTCTAGAGATTTTGCATAATTTGGCGAGATATTTTGAAACTCGTCTGCTGCAGATTTGCTGTATGTGGGGAATGTGTTTAACAGGTTAATCAAAATATAATAATAAAGGAATTCTGAAGAATTAAATGATTTGTGTAAACGCAAGCACACATGCAACATGGTTCTGCTTTTCACGCTGTTCATTTTTAGTTTTGCTGTTGGGTATGGCGCAGCAGACGTTGAACCCTGCGTCACAAAGCAGGAATTTGAATCGGCCATGGGCAAGCTTGGGACGGAGATGACAAGCATGCGCGAACTCATTGACACATTGGAAAAAAAAAGTGGCAGAAAAGTCGGGGCTGAATGATGTTATTTATGATGCAGAGAAATATTTGAATTGGAATTGGAAATGTAGAAACAAAGAATCGGTTGTCCGATTTACAAAAACGAGTTCAAGAAACAGATAACCGATCGGCCAATTGAGAAAAACGAGGGTTCCTGCCGGGAAACTACATCCCATTCGCCGAACCGAAATGGCAACAAAATATTCAGCGGAACCAAACGGCGGAACACATTGAATACGACCATGACAAACCACCGGGAATCTTAGAAGTGCTCGCTGATAATGATATTCCAAAGCACGATCCTG
>JASEVX010000016.1:9906218-9946192 GCA_031761405.1 Serripes groenlandicus
GGTCTTAAACCAAACTATAAAAAGAGCGTAGCCTGGGAAATTAGGGGAACATTATTAAATACCCATTACATGTGTCTAAAGTTTTGTAATAACGGTAGAAGACATACGTATTTTGTATCTTGTTTTTCTTAAATCAGTCAATACAATTTATTTATTCATAAAGGTTGTTTTTTCAAACATATAACAGAGTTTGTCTTAAAAATAATAATGTTGGCTGCTCACTTTTCGATTACGTCACCCCATGGTACAAAATTAAAACCTATCCCATACTGACGCCGCGCTTCCACGCGGCGTCAATAACACGGAATAATTTCAGCACGTATACACAGCATAAGTATGTTTAATTACCTGTCCGTAGCCACATTTACGGAAACAGATTTATTTTAATTAAAAATATTAACCTTAAGGAAGAAAATGTTTTAAATAAAAAGTTTATTTCTCATAAGATTTTCACCGCCTCGGTTTTGTAGCGGTAGAGCGCTCGCCTCTAGTGCGGGATGTTGCGGGTTCGATCCCCGGTCGCCTCTAGTGCGAGAGGTTGCGGGTTCGATCCCCGGTCGAGTCATTCCAAATACTTTAACACAACGGTAGTAATGGCTCCCCCGCCTTGGCGTTAAGGGTTACGGTGTTATCATTACGATTGGCTCGCTGGTAAATTACTCACGAAGCGCCGCCGTGATATAACTGAACAATTGTTGATAGCGGCGTAAAACACCATACAAACAAACCAAAGCGAAGTCACACGAGTGCCGTTTAGAGGTTAGGAACGGCCACTGTATGTCTATGTTTCTTTACTTTATTCAGGAAGACAGACAGGCGCATCGATTGCATTTTCGCTTTACGTGACTCAAGACATTACCGCCCTGGGGCATAATCAGGTCATCCAATATCAGGGTGTGCGAATAAACGACGGTAACGGTTACAACGCCGGAACCGGCATCTTCACGGCTCCGAGATCGGGACTCTACCTGTTTGCCATCTTCGTCGAAGAATATCACGATCTAGACCTTTGGGTTAGCCTACGACAAGATGGTGCCATTAAAACCCAAGCCGTTGCAGAACCGTATGGTGGTCATCAGAATGTCCAGGGGGGCAACGTAGTGCTGCTGCACGTCAATCAGGGATCGAAGCTGTGGATCTCCATCGATAGGGGAAGCAGAATTCAGGCCGAGTTTAGCACGTTTTCCGGCGTCCTTCTCTACTAAAGACGTATTCTGTCACGTTTTCCGGCGTCCTTCTCTACTGAAGACGTATTCTGTCACGTTTTCCGGCGTCCTTCTCTACTAAAGACGTATTCTGTCATATTTTCGTAGTGTTAGATGTCCGGGACCTTTAACGATCATTAAAAAGAAATACGATTCATTAGAAAGTTGTCATTGTTTTCTTCTACATGCATGCTTAATCCTAGTTTCAAGTCTATGAAATATTCTTTGGACTGATTTATCAAGTTACACTAAATAGCACTACCCCCTCTAACAAATAAGAGCGGGCTGATAAAAAAACTGTGTATATATGAGCCGTCCCTTGAGAAAACCAACATTATAGATTCTGCGTAATGTATAGACCCAGATCAGCCTTCGCAGTCCGCGCAGACTGATCCGAGCCGACACATTCCGCCCCAGGGGATAGAGGTATAGAGTAATGACTCCTGAATCAGAAAATCCACAGGAGGCGAAACGTGTAAATGCGGATAAACCTGCGCGGCAATGTTAGGCTGATCCGGGTCGATATTTAACGCAGAGTCAACATTGTTGGTTTTCTCGCGGGACGACTCATATATTAATTGTATACTAAATAACGCTCCACGTTTAAACATTTAACTGCTGGAACCAAGTTTACCAAGCCTGTGCCATCTGTTTAAGCGGAATCCGCTGTGGTCGAGTGGTTAGCGTCTAGGATTTCGAAACGGGTGTCCCGGGTTCGATCCCCAGTCATGGTGGAGTACCCTTGGGTAAGGCACATTTTCTAGCCTAGTACTGGTTGGTTTACCCAGGGATCATGAATAAGTGAACTGCCGCCGTGATATAACTGAAGTAATGTTGAAAGCGGCGTAAAACCCCAGTAAATGAATAAATAAATCTGTTCAAGCTCAATACTGGTGGGACCCAATCTTATCCATTTATATCCTGATATTCCTAGAATTGGCAATGGTCTCTTCCAAAAACAAAACAGAGCAAGTACATTCTAAAAATGTAGCATTGAAGGGTTTTAGGTTACGAATGATATGAACGTTGACACGATATTTATTTTTGTCACTTCACCTTAAGTGTGTATTTAATTGCATTAATCAATTCTCCACATGCAGATCCTTTCTGATGCATCGTCACTTCACGTTTAGTGTTGTGTTTAATTGCATTAAACAATTCATTCTCCACATGCAGGTCCTTCTGATGCATCGGCAGCAGACGGCTTTTGATAACATTGTAGCAAAACGATGTATTTAATTTTCTAGTGATAGTCTATCGTAAGCCCGATAATGAAGCTCAATGCGCATGCCTAGTAATCCGGAACTGGATAAGTGGACGAAAGGGGTTCTCTGTTTCTACCACCAATTTCACGAGCTACCAATAATTAAACTCTTATGTAGATTTTTAACATATACATATGTAACTGATGAGTTTTGCAAACATTGTAGCTAAAGGTCAAATTACGCTAAATACATCCGCTGACTTGCTGATATACAGTACTATAGTCTCTTAAAAAACCTTTGTTTGCGTAGAAATGAGTGTATACCATCACCAGAATGTATTGACTATATGAAATTGAGTTCAAATGCATTGTGAATGTGTATAGGATGCACTGGAAATGATTGATGTATTCACTTTTCGTATTTTGACCTTGTTTGAAATTGAAAGTAGAGAATGCTAAACACCGGTTTTGTCCGGGCCCTATTTGGTCCAAAATGACGGTTATCATTTTCGCCTGGTGAGTTCTTTCTTGCATAATGCATGAACCCAAATTTTCTTTGGATTGTTTTAAAGCTAGGAGGTAACTCTTTTCAATGATATGAAACCGGTCGATTCACATAGAAACATTTTTGGTGTATTGTAACCTAAAAGGGTTATTGCTCGAGCAATATCTTCTTTTGTCACCATGTTTTCAATTACATGTGTATATCCAATGTTTAAACTTGAATTTTAAGAGATTTTTGTATTGATTCTCTCTTCTAGAGAGCCTTAAAGTCGGTCTTCTTTTCTGTCCGTTTGTTTGTAAAATGTTTGTGGCAAGCGTAACGCCAAAACTATTCAACGGATTTCGACCAAACTTGGTAGGGATGAAGGGTCTAGGCTCTAGTTGTTCCTTTTGTAGTATGGTCGCCATAGAAACCACCGTTGCTATGGAAACGGGCAAAAATCGCTTTTCCTGCGAAAACTATCTCCTCCCATAGTTTTTCGAATTTAGAAACCACTAGGTGTGCGTTGTGTAGCCCATCAGTTGCTACATCGAATGATGGTCCCGATGTTTGATCCGTCTCTTCGTTTTCTTAATATTTGAGTTGCCGTAAGGGGTACCATTTCCGCGGAAAACACAGACACGTCAAAACTAAATATATCAACACAAAAAAGAATTGGTTTCCTATTACCTGATCGCTGATTGGCTAAAATTCCGGACACGACCAAATATCGACCAACCAGAGAGCACTTCACATAGCCATTACAACTTCCGTTTCCCGTACTTTTACACGAGGAGAAGAAATATTCAAGTGAATTAGACGCTGTTCTTGCGACAACTCGATAGCTTGTATATATCATGGCCTATATGTTTTCAAAGTCGTGTGTTGCTGATTTGCTGTGTGTGGGAGAGGGTAAAGGCCTGTAGCAATAGTGTTATGAATAATGGCTTTATTCAACTAAAGGCCTGTAGCAATAGTGTTATGAATAATGGCTTAATTCAACTAAAGGCCTGTAGCAATAGTGTTATGAATAATGGCTTTATTCAACTAAAGGCCTGTAGCAATAGTGTTATGAATAATGGCTTTATTCAACTAAAGGCCTGTATCAATAGTGTTATGAATAATGGCTTTATTCAACTAAAGGCCTGTAGCAATAGTGTTATGAATAATGGCTTTATTCAACTAAAGGCCTGTAGCAATAGTGTTATGAATAATGACTTTATTCAACTAAAGGCCTGTAGCAATAGTGTTATGAATAATGGCTTTATTCAACTAAAGGCCTGTAGCAATAGTGTTATGAATAATGGCTTTATTCAAATAAAGGCCTGTAGCAATAGTGTTATGAATAATGACTTTATTCAACTAAAGGCCTGTAGCAATAGTGTTATGAATAATGGCTTTATTCAACTAAAGGCCTGTAGCAATAGTGTTATGAATAATGGCTTTATTCAACTAAAGGCCTATAGCAATAGTGTTATGAATAATGGCTTTATTCAACTAAAGGCCTGTAGCAATAGTGTTATGAATTATGACTTTATTCAACTAAAGGCCTGTAGCAATAGTGTTATGAATAATGGCTTTATTCAACTAAAGGCCTGTAGCAATAGTGTTATGAATAATGGCTTTATTCAACTAAAGGCCTATAACAATAGTGTTATGAATAATGGCTTTATTCAACTAAAGGCCTGTAGCAATAGTGTTATGAATAATGACTTTATTCAACTGACAAAAGGAACCACGTGTTGCGTCTATTTTACCGTTCTTTACATTGACCAGATCACCAGTAGAATGCTTCTATCAAGTACAATATCGTTACCTTTTTTCACATTGACCAAATCACCAGTAGAATACTTCTATGAAGGAAAATATCGTTACCTTTCTTTACATTGACCAGATCACCAGTAGAAGAATTATATCAAGGAAAATATCGTTACCCTTCTTTACATTGACCAACTCACTAGTAGACCAGATCACCAAAAGAATACTTCTATCAAGGGAAATATCGTTACCCTTCTTTACATTGACCAAATCTCCAGTAGACCAGATCACCAAAAGAATACTTCTATCAACGGAAATATCGTCACCCTTTTTTACATTGACCAAATCACCTGTAGAATACTTCTATGAAGGAAAATATCGTTACTCTTCTTTACATTGACTAAATCACCAGTAGAATACTTCTATGAAGGAAAATATCGTTACTCTTCTTTACATTGACTAAATCACCTGTAGAATACTTATATCAAGGAAAATATCGTTAACCTTCTTTACATTGACCAAATCACCAGTAGAATACTTCTATGAAGGAAAATATCGTTACTCTTCTTTACATTAACTAAATCACCAGTATAATACTTATATCAAGGAAAATATCGTTAACCTTCATTACAATGACCAACTCACCAGTAGGATACTTCTATCAAGGAAAATATCGTTACCCTTCTTTACCTTGACCAAATCACCAGTAGAATACTTCTATCAAGGAAAATATCGTTACTATTTTTTGCATTGACCAGATCCCCAGTAGAATACTTATATCAAGGAAAATATCGTTACCCTTTTTTACATTGACCAGATCCCCAGTAGAATACTTCTATCAACGAAAATATCGTTACCCTTCTTTACATTGACAAAATCACCAGTAGAATACTTCTTTTTTTGCATTGACTAAATCACCAGTAGAATATTTTCTATCAAGGAAAATATCGTTACTCTTTTTTACATTGACCAAATGACCAGTAGAATACTATCAAGGAAAATATCGAGAAACAAAATATGGAATATCTGCTAATGAAATTAGTATTAAATAAGATAGAAGAGTTGTGACACATGGAGCAGTTGCCACAATGTTTTCAAAAGTCAGATCAGATCCGTCAAACTGCGTAGGCTAAGGTATAGGCTATAACTTATAAGCAAAGCTGTAGCTGTATTTTATTTGTAATTACTATCTTCAGGAAGGCAGACAGGCGAAACAATTGCATTTTCGCTCTTTGTTACCGAAGACCTACTCGCCCTGGGGCATAACCAGGCCATCAAATATAAGGGCGTCCGGATAAACGACGGGAACGGTTACGATATCGGCACCGGAATCTTCACAGCACCGACGTCGGGACTCTACCTGTTTTCCATCTTCGTCGAGGACAACCAGGATCAAAACCTTAGGATTCAACTACGAGCAGATGGCAGTGTCGTTACCCAAGCTGTGGCGGAAGCATATGGTCATGATCAACTCGTTATGGGAGGCAACATGGTGCTGTTGCACGTCCACCAGGGCGAAAAGATCTGGGTGTCTATCGAAAATGGGAACAGAATTATGTCCGACTTAAGCACGTTTTCCGGCGTTCGTCTCTACTAGAGACGTATTTTGTCATGCTTTCTCTTTTGTGAAATGAACCGAACTGACATTCCAGTATAAATCCATTAAAAGGAGAACGATTCTTTATCAATAGTTCATCCTTTTCTGCTCCATACATGTTTAACAATAACTAAATTTCAAATGTTCTTCCGAATATTTGGAGAAGCTGCATACAATTTTAACAACCCTTCTCCATCAAAGATACCCCTACCACCAAACAAATTAACCAAACAAACATACAACAACTACAACAACAACAACAACAACAACACAACACGGGCTGAACACAAAATGCTTTCATTTATTTGTTGATGGATCCAACGTTTAAACGTTATATCGGTTGTATGCTAAATAAGGCTAACGACTGCTTTCTACAGGACTCGAATAACTGCTAGTGCTTTTCCATCTCACCTCACATATCGCCTTGCATCTCATCTAACATCTCACCTCACATATCACCTAACATTTCACCTAACATCTCACCTCACACTTCACCTAACATCCCACCTCACATCTCACCTTACGTCTCACCTTACGTCTCACCTAACGTCTCACCTCACATCTCAGCTAACATCTCACCTAGAATCTCACATATTAGTTAAATCCATTGACCACTGGAAACGATTGTGTGAAGCCTGTGGCAATCAGAAACAACCGGGCTAAATACTGTTTGCTGCTCAACTTAACATTTTTATCTTGATATTTCTACAATTGGCTATGGACTCTTCCAAAACTAAAGCTGAGCAAGTTCATTTTTAAATGTCAGCATTGCAAGGTGACGGGTGAGTAACGCGATACTATGTTCTTTTATTCACCTCAAATGTGGTGTTCAGTTGAACATTGCAAGGTTACGGGTGATTAACACGATACTATGTTCTTTAATTCACCTCAAATGTGGTGTTCAGTTGTAGTAACCCTTTTCTCACATACAGACGCCTTTTGGCGCCTCGGTAGCAGACCTCTTTTGAAAACAGTGTGGCCAAAGGAAACAATTGCTCATAGTTTAGCTCTTGTATAAGGTGCTGTCACATAGTAGCGAATAGAGAGAGGTATATTATACCTTTATTATACTTACTGACTTTTTCTTGCAACATTCTACAAAGTCAAGTTACCCTCAAAATCAGTTTTTTAGCGAACTCTCGACGAATGAAGAACGCCCATAGTAACGAATGAATATCGAAAGCAGAGCCCATAGTAACGAAAGCAGAGCCCATAGTAACGAACTACAGGTCATGAGTATCGTGCATCCAACGAATGGCAAGCGAATGGCAAGCGAATGGCAAGCGAATGGCAAACGAATGACAAGCGAATGACCAACGAATGACCAACGAATGACCAACGCATGCCTATCGTGCTGCGTCCGGTCACGTAACATATCTCCGCTAACCAAGAAATACGCCCTGCTTGTCTCAGGCTTTAGACGCATGAGCATCTAAATGTGCGTGCATTGGTTTGTCTAATTTCACGACGTGATTGAAAATCGCTACGTATGACGTAGCTGTACTGTATTCGCACGTTACTACATCGTTAGTCTAGAGTGATGCATGTTAGATGGACACCTGGTGAAAGTTGGTGTACGTCGGAATACGCTGTTTAATCGTTGGCCATTCGTTAGTCTAGCGTGATGCATGTTAGATGGACACCTGGTGAAAGTTGGTGTACGTCGGAATACGCTGTTTAATCGTTGGCCATTCGTTAGTCTAGCGTGATGCATGTAAGATGGACACCTGGTGAAAGTTAATGTACGACGAAACACGCTGTTTAATCGTTGGCCATTCGTTAGTCTAGCGTGATGCATGTAAGATGGACACATGGTGAAAGTTGGTGTACATCGAAATACGCTGTTTATTCGTTGGCCATTCGTTACGCTACGAACCGTTAACAAATACATCCGTTAAAGGAACGAATAACAACACACAGGAACGTACACCCACAGTTCACGAAACGTCGGGAACACCTTTGTGCTATTCCTTACACTGTGAAAGCGCCTTACTTATTAAACACTCAAGTTTGGAGATTTAACACAGTTTTGCGAATATGATTTCAAAGTCGTCTGTTGAAGATTTGTTGTATTTTGGAAAGTGCTGAGGTATAAAGCAACAGTGTAACGATTAATGGCTACAGTTTACAGTTAAGATATGCGACTGAAACAGGAATGTAACACGTATTAAATGAAATTAAACAATTCGTCCTAAATCAGTGAACTGACGATAACTCGAACATGGGAAAATTCGAATATATCGTATAACTCGAACATGGAGAAATTCGAAAATATCGTTTAACTCGAACATGGAAAAATTCGAATATATCATTAAACTCGAACCTGGGAAAATTCGAATATATCGTTTAACTCGAACATGGAAAAATTCGAATATATCGTTTAACATAAACCTGGGAAAATTCGAATATATATATCGTTTAACATAAACCTGGGAAAATTCGAATATATCCTTTAAACTCAACACCTGGGGAAAAATTGTGAATGTATCGTTTAAACTCGAACCTGGGAAAATTCGAATCTAACGTTTAAAAAACTCGAACATGGAAAAAGTCGAATATTTCGTTTAACTCAAACCTGGAAAAAAATTCGAGATATATCATTAAACTCGCACCCTGGGAAAATTCAATATATCGTTTTACCTCGAAACTGGGATAATTTTTAATGTATCGTTTAACCGCGAACATGGGAAAATTCGACTATATCGTTTAACACTTAAACCTGGGAAAATTCGTAATATACGTTTAACTCAAACCTGGGATAATTGTTGAATTGTATCGTTTAACCTCGAACATGAAAAATTTCGAATATATCGATCCTGAACGAATCTGTCTTTGTGAAGAATGAGCAGCAGCCATTAGTTGTAATAGATCATTTGCTCAATTAAATACAATGTAAATACATGTCGAAGCCGTCTATACTTTAATGAAGAAAATTCTAGCGAGCTTTCGAAAGATAAACGTCAATAACTCATCTCCCGATCAGAGCTTCCTCTCTCCCCTCGCCTAGCTATCTCTCTCTCGACTCTCTCCCTCTACTGCTCTCTTGCTCTCTCTCATCTCTCTCTCTCTCGTCTCTCGTCTCTCTCTCATCTCTATTCTCTGTCTCTCTCTCTTCTCACACTCTCTCATCTCTCTCTCAGTCTCCGCATCATCTCTCGAAGCTCAATCTCGACTCTCTCTTTCTCTCTCTCTCTATCTCTCTATCCTCTCTCTCTCCTCTCTGCTCATCTCTCTCATCTCGTCTGTAGGCTGCTCTTCTCTATAGACTCCTCTGACCCGTGTCTCTTCTCATACCCACATCTTACACACTCATACAATAATTCGCAATCTCAATCACCGAAACAACACTCAGAACATGACACTCTTCGAATTTTCCTCTTTTAAATCCCACTCTCTCTCTCTCTCATCCTCTCTCTCTCCTCTCCTTCTCCCGTTACTCTCATCACTCTACCTCTTTTCTATCACTCCTCTCTCCTCTCTAGCTGATATATCTCTCTCTCTCTCCTCTCTCTCTCTCTTTCTTCTCTCTCTCTTTCTCGTCGTCCTGATCTCAATCTCTGCTCTATAAACAATCTAATACATTCGAAGCCGTCTATACTGTTCAATGAAGATTCTGCTCGCTCTTCGAAATATTCTGTTCATAAAAACATCTCCAAACTCTAAAACAACACGAAATCTATACTCGACTCCTCTCGCTCAAGCCTCATCGACTACTCCTCTCACATCTCTTCCTCCACCTAGCACCTCTCTCAAAGTCTCTCCTCTCTCTCTCTTCTTCTCTTCCACATCTTCCTCCTCTCTCCTCTCTCTCTTCTCTGTGCGTGTAAGAGAACTTTCTCTCATAAAGACACTTAAATAAGATGAGAGCTACTAGTAGCATAAAACGAAGAAGAAGCAGTCGAACTAGAAAATAAACAGACTAAAGAAACAGGACAGACAAAGGGCCGAAGCACATCCTCTCGATGAATGCACGCCTCAATAGCAGCGTGAGGCAGCAAGACCAACTACCCATGACACAGGCGGCTCTTTCTGTCTCTCTTCAACTCTCTATGCTCTCTCCTCTTCTTCTCTCTCATCTCTCTTTCTCTCTCTTTCACTCTCTCTATCTCTCTCTTCTCTCTCTCATCCTTCTCTCTCCTACATCTCTCTCTCTTCTCTCTCTTCTCTTTTCTCTCTCTCTCTCTCTCTCTCTCTCTCTCTCTCTCTCTGTCTCCTCTCTCTCTCTCTCTATCTATCCTCACTCTCTCTCTCACTCTCTCACTCTCTCTCTCCTCTCTCTCTCTCTCTCTCTCTCTCTCTCCTCTCTCTCTCTCTCTCTCTCTCGCTCTTTGTCTATCTGTTTATATCTCTTTATCTCTCTTTTCCATGCTCTTCCACGACTTTCACGTGACATTAAAAGTGATATAACTGGAACATTGTTGAAAAGCGGCGACAACGTACCTAGGTAACGTCGTGATATAACTGGAACATTGTTGAAAGCGGTGACAACTTACCTAGGAATACCGTGATATAACTAGAACATAGTTAAAGCGGCGACAACTTACGTTAGAACGCCGTGATAATAACTAGAACACCTTATAAAACAAACAAATAAGACATGTATGGTTGTTTTTGTCTAAATATGTTTAGAAAAGCTGTTCAAATTCACGTGTTGAAGGGTCAGGATTATTTCAATGCAGTTTCTGCCACGTGTCGGAGATAAGTCATGTTCGTAACATGAAGACCCTTTCTCGCATACAGACGCTTTCTCATGCCTCTGCAGCAGAGACTACTTTTGAAATTTCTAATATTTCCACAATGTGTGCAATTCTTGTCAATAAGTAAGTCTTTTCATTCTAGAGATTTTCCATAATTTGCGAGACTAATCAAATATCAAGAATTTTGAAGATTTAAATGTGTAAACGCAATCGCACATGCAACATGGTTATGCTTGCCTCGCTGTTCATTTGTAGTTTTGCTGTTGGGTATGGCACAGCAGACGTTGAACCCTGCGTCACAAAGCAGGAATTTGAATCGGTCATGAGCAAGCTTGGGACGGAGATGACAGCATTGTGCGAACTCATTGACACATTGGACGAAAAGGTGGCAGAAAAGTCGGGACTGAATGATGATATGATGAAGAGAATATTTGAATTGGAACATGAAAATGTAGAAACAAAGAATCGGTTGTCCGATTTACAAAACGATTTCAAGAAACAGAAAACCGATCGGCCAATTGAGAAAACGAGGGTTCCTGCCGGGAAACTACATCCATTCGCCGAACCGATATGCAACAAACTATTAAGCGGAATCAAACGGCGGAAAACATTGAATACGACATGCCAAATCACCGAAAGCGGAGAAGTGCTCGCTGATAATGGTATTTCAAAGCACGATTGTGCATCTGGTAAACCTGGGATAAGGAGTGGTCGTTCAGCAGCCCTAACCCAACCGCATCAGTTACTAGGTATGTGTTTGTGTAACCTGCTTTGGGATAATTTCTTTATGTCTGTCTAACCGTCTGTGCAACCGGCTTTCACTTCCTGACACAACTGGTGGTGACAAATGTGTTCCTTCAATACTTGTTTTGTGTTATTCGTTTGTCTCTTACAACTAATCTGCAGCAGAGGACATTAAAACAAATCTTAACAAAAAATGTTAGTACATTTTTTCTTAAATAATGTTAGTAACATAGTGACAAAATGAGAAATGTTCATTATCAGTATGTTCTTATGTTGTGATAATGTTTTGAAAATTCGTCTGATACAGTCCAAAACGCATTTGCCAATGGGACATTGTTGCTATCTTATCTGAAACGTACATGGATCATATAACACGGTTTGGCCCTTGAAAGAAACATACCGAACCACATTTCAACGGTCAATGCTGTAGGTCGATGTTGTATGTTAAATGGTGTTCCAACGCCGCTTCAACATATTTCCAGTTATAACACGGCAGTTTCTTGGGCAAGGTACCATTACTTCAAGCCATTCATCCTGAAACCAGCGAGTCTCTCGTAATGATAACTTAAATTCCTGACGCCGGACACCGATGCATCAGAACGTAATGTTAGCCCCGCAATCCTGAGCGCCACAGAAATATCATTACCTTTTTGTAGTCGTTGGTAAACCAAACCGGAGATCGAATCCTCAAATCACTATACAGTCGTTATTTTCTGTTCCCCATTGAACATGTGCGGTAATTGGAACGTTACAGCGATATGTAAGACGTTTATACTCTGTTCCCCATTGAACATATGCGGTAATTGAAACGTTACACACGATATGTAAGACGTTATACTCTGTTCCTGTTCCCCATTGAACATATGCGGTAATTGGAACGTTACAACGATATGTAAGACGTTATACTCTGTTCCCCATTGAACATATGCGGTAATTGGAACGTTACAGCGATATGTAAGTAGTTATACTCTGTTCCCCATTGAACATATACGGTAATTGGAACGTTACAGCGATATGTAAGACGTTATACTCTG
This sequence comes from Serripes groenlandicus, assembly GCA_031761405.1. NCBI lineage: Eukaryota > Metazoa > Mollusca > Bivalvia > Cardiida > Cardiidae > Serripes > Serripes groenlandicus. The sequence continues at coordinate 9,918,942 of JASEVX010000016.1, forward strand.
TTCCCCATTTAACATATGCGGTAATTGGAACGTTACAGCGATATGTAAGACGTTATACTCTGCTCCCCATTGAACATGTGCGGTAATTGGAACGTTACAGCGATATGTAAGACGTTATTCTTGTCACCAATGTGTACTTGAGGGGACCCTGATATTGCTTAGCAATATAGTTAGCTTTTAAAGCTACGTTTTACAGCGTTGGTGTATGGATAAAGAGACCAAAGGTTCGAGTTCTGGTCAGGTCGGATCTTTTGGGAGTTTAGCAATTGCGTTCAGAAAGTGACTCAAATAATGAAGTGGTATATATAGCCGAGGTATATGTAAAGGGAACACTTACACTGCCTTGATATAGAGATAGATTTGTAACCAACATGTATAAGATTCGAGTCCTGGTATGGTCGGATCCCTTATGACTTTCACAATGGCTCCCAAATATGGACTACGTAGTAACAGTCGAAAATCAAATAAGGTAGTGGTGTATGTAGCCAATGTTTATTTATAAGGGGACATTTATACTGCCTCCATATACAGCTAGCTTGCGTAAAGACCTGGAAGAGCATTTGCCTTCTAACAAAGTGGTCGGATGTTCGATCCCTTGTCTAGTTTTGTCATAATGAACATGTTCTCCTTTTGCCAAAATATTTAAACCTCTAACCAATAATTAAACTTTCATTTACTGAGGTTTTCCATATTTTTGCTAAAATGTTTGCTCCAGAGTTGTTTGTAAAGGTTTAATATAATGCCTTAATTTACAGATCATAGTATTAGTAGTCGTACAGCATATAATATTCGGCTTTTTATGACCCGGCTTATGTTCAATTTTCATTAATTTTATCACGTTAATTTTTTATGAATCTCTACTCCTACATTGTCGAGTAAAGACTTTTGCACTGCATATTGCAGCGCTCCTAAGGTTTCAGTTGTGCAGTCAGATTATCTTAACACATCGAGTGCTCGGCGGGCGCAATTCAAACACTGTAATTTCATTGGTTGAATCGGCTAGCACAAACCTTGGAGCTCGATTTTATAGGAAAATCCCGAATACCTGATATTTGTTTCAACTTTCGAAATACGTCCCACGTGTCGCAACGACACTACTACTGATCTTTTAGACTGGACATCGTACGAGAAAAATCTAAAAAAAATGATATTTCATGGTATTTAATAGCCATTCTCTGTAAGCATTTGCACTCCCATATAGGAAGTGTGGCACGCATGGTCACGGATTTTGTTCAAACTTCACATATTTTCTCAACTTGATGGAAGAAATGGAAAATGGCAAAAAAAAAAACCGGCTCTCGTTTTTTATAGGACTGATTTCAATGGGAAATTCCCTAAATTTTCCAATCAGTTTTTAGCATAAATGAAGATATATATGCCAAAGTTCATATTTTCTACCAAAAGTCATCATTTGATGAAGGAAATTAAGTAGAAAACAATTGATTATCAAATTGTTAAATGTGTTTCCAAACCCTTCTTTGCAAATGGTGTTTTTTACGGGTAAAACTAACACTTTTTTGAATGGTTATAAAAAATTTAATGCGGGCATATGAATACAAATGAACAATGGACGCATGAAAGTCAACATCTCTTCTCACAGGAAATGGAAAATAGCTATGGGGAACAGTGCCTCTAAAATTAGTTACCATGGATACAAAATGTATCATTTTAAATTTTAAAAAAAAATAAACAGATTGTTTAATGTTTATTTAAATATTGCCAGCATGTGGGTTAAAAAAATGGATCATATTTTCTACCAAAAGTCATCATTTGATGAAGGAAATTAAGTAGAAAACAATTGATTATCAAATTGTTAAATGTGGTCCCAAACCCGTCTTTGCAAATGGTGTTTTTTACGGGAAAAAGAACACTTTTTTGCCATTTTTTGAATGGTTATAAAAATTGAATGCGGCCATATGAATACAAATGAACAATTGATGCATGAAGGTCAACATCTCTTCCAACAAGAAATGAAAAAAAGCTATGGGGAACAGTGCCTCTAAAATTAGCTACCATGGATACAAAATGTATCATTTTAAAATTAAAAAAAAAAAAAATGTTTAATGTTTATCTAAATATTGCCAGCATGAGGGTTAAAAAAATGGATCCATTTATAACATCACCTCTTCTAACAAATAATTTTAAAAGTTTTCAGGGAATTAGGCTTTTAAATGTATTTCCATTGCTACGAAATATACTATTTTTCTAATATTCGAAAAAGCATTTTATTTTCATGTTTTCAATAAGAACTTAAATGATTTTTAAAATGACAATGAACAAAATAATTTGAGAAAATGAATGTTGTTAGACAAATTCGAGAAGGAATGACAATGAAATACAGTAAATATTAATGTTTCCATGGAAACACATTGCATAGATATACATTTCAAACTATTTCATAATCTCCAAAACGGATACAAAAAGTAAAAATGTTATCATGCAAGATAAGGTATTCAAAAAGTTCTTCTTAATGGCATTGCTTAGGAAACAAAATACTATTTAATGCTCAAAATATGTTCCTTTTATTATGTTGTGTGCTTGTTGTTTTATTTCTCAAAATGCATATTGAAATAATGAAGTTCTCAACAAAGCAAGATAAGCTTTATGACACATGTCCAAAGTACTTCATATATATAATGTACATAAATCAATAAAACAAAACCATAGAGTATTTGTGTTGATGGTTGCCTAGCAACATACCTATAACATTATAATATAGTGAAGACCGCAGAGAACATTCGTACATCCCAACAGTACTCACTCTGTGCATAGAGCCGTAGATCCTAACCATTTTGAACCCATGTTTATAAAATAATTTGTACCTAACCTCATTGTCAATAAGACTCCAAACAAGAGCACCGCCTGCGGGTGCCCCACACTTGTCTGATATTATCCTTTTACGGTTTATTTATTTTATATAAAAAATATTCAAATTCGGAATGAACATACATATTATAATGACAGAACACAATTCTATTTTTCAAGTATTGAAACAAGATTCACCGTGTGGAAATAAATTCAAGTTCATATACATGATAAGGAAGAGTTTCACGTTGGACGGCCACAACCTGTCAATATTCCAAGCTGAGTATTGTGTATGCATTGGACAGGCAAATGAGATGGTCAACTGTAACTAAAGATATTGAATATATTACTGTTTTCATATTTTTAGTAACAGTGACCTTGACCCCAAAAACACAATCTGATTGAAGATATTCATAATACGTTTGAAATACATTATGTTTTTATTACTTGGGGAAAATTTGAAATCAATGTCACAAAAAGTGAAGAAACTATGTTGAATTCTCATAAATAACCAAATTACATCAAAATGTATGTGTTTTGCCCTAAAAAACAGGCCCGCTCAGCCTCTTTATCATTCAATGTGAAGAAGGTTATTAGATGCACAAGTTTTCCTAATTTTAAAGTAATAGGTTTGATAGTTTCCATGTAAGTGACCTAAATGCAAAATTTAACCAACAATGTCCAATTCTCAAAATCAACTAAAATACATCAAAATTGATATTTTTTACCCCAAAAAACAGGCCTCATCATCAAGGTTTGATAGTTTCCATGTAAGTGACTTAAACGCAAAAATTAACCAACACCGCCAATTCTCAAAATCAACAAGAATTCATCAAAATTTATGTTTTTTACTCCAAAAAACAGACAACACTCTTTGCATCTTTTGCATACAATGTGAAGAAAGGGTATAAGACGAACAATTTTTAAAGAATTAGGTTTGATAGTTTCCATGAAAGTGACCTAAACGTAAAACTTAACCAACTATGTCCAATTCTCAAAATCAACAAAAAAAACATCAAAATTTATGTTTTTGACCCCAAAAAAGGCTACACTTAGCATCTTCAGCATACAATGTGAAGAGGAGTATTAGATGAACATTATTTTCAAGTTTCAAAGTGTTAGGTTTGATAGTTTCCATGTAAGTGACCTAAACGCAAAACTTAACAAACGCCGCCGACGACGACGAAGACGACTACGACGATCAAGTGACGACAATACCTCGTCTTTTTTTCACCAAAAAATCAGACGAGCTAAAAATCAAAAAAGAAGGAGAAGTTAGTGATATAAAACATGGAAAATTGTAATCTTCAAACAAAGTTATCATTAGTTGCTATGATTCAAATAAAGAAGTATATTATTTTACATGCAAAAACAAAAACAACAACAACAACAACGTTTAGACGTGATGTCGGTTGTATGCTAAATAAGGTAAACGACTGCTTTCCACAGGACTCGAATAACTGCTAGTGCTTTTCCATCTCACCACATATCGCCTCACATCTCATCTAACATCTCATCTCACATATCACCTAGCATCTCACCTAAATCCAACCTCACAGTTCTCGTAACATCCCATCTCACAGTTAACCTCACATCTCACCTTACGTCTCACCTAACATCTCACCTCAAATCTCAGCTAACATCTCACCTAGTTAAATCCATTGACCACTGGAACCGTTTATGTGAAGCCTGTGGCAACCAGAAACAACCGGGGTAAATACTGTTTGGTGCTGAATAGGCATGCGTTGGTCATTCGTTGGTCATTCGCTGGTCATTCGATGGGCATTCGTTGGTCATTCGCTTGCAATTCGTTGCATTCGTTTAGCATTCGTTGGATGCAAGATACTCATGCCCTGTCATTCGTTACTTTGGGCTCTGCTTTCGTTCTTCATTCGTCGAGAGTTTCGCTAAAAAAAACCGATTTTGATAGTATCTTGACTTTGTAAAATGTTGCAAGAAAAAGTCAGTAAGTATGCTAGGCATAATATACCTCTCTCTATTCGCTATTATGTCACAGCACCTTATACAAGAGCTAAACTATGAGCATTGTTTCCTTTGACCAACCTGTTTTCAAAAGAGGTCTGCTACCGAGGCGTCAGAAGGCGTCTGTATGTGAGAAAAGGGTTACTACAACTAAACACCACATTTGAGGTAAACTAAAGAACATAGTATCGTGTTAATCACCCGTCACCTTGCAATGTACAACTGAATACCACATTTGAGGTGAATTACAGAACATAGTATCGTGTTAACCACCCGTCGACTTGCAATGTACAGCTGAACACCACATTTGAGGTGAATTAAAGAACATAGTATCGTGTTAATCACCCTTTACCGTTCAATGTAAAACTGAACACCACGTTTCAGGTGAATTAAAGAACATAGTATCGTGGTAATCAATCGTCACCTTGTAATGTACAACTGAACAACACATTTGAGGTGAATTAAAGAACACTGTATCGTGTTGATCACCCGTCACCTTGCAATATACAACTGAACATCACATTTGAGGTGAATTAAAGAACATAGTGTCGTGTTAATCGCCCGTCATCTTGCAATGTACAACTGAACACCATATTTGCGGTGAATTAAAGAACATAGTATCGTGTTAATTACCCGTCACCTTGCAATGTACAACTGAGCACCACATTTGAGGTGAATTAAAGAACATAGTATCGTGTTAATCTCCCGTCACCTTGCAATGTACAACTGAACACCACATTTGAGGTGAATTAAAGAACATAGTATCATGTTAATCACCCGTCACCTTTCAATGTACAACTGAACACCACATTTGAGGTGAATTAATGAACATAGTATCGTGTAAATCACCGGTCACCTTGCAATGTACAACTGAACACCACATTTGAGGTGAAATAAAGAACACTGTATCGTGTTAATTACCAGTCACCTTGCAATGTACAACTGAACACCACATTTGAGGTGAATTAAAGAACATAGTATCGTGTTAATTACCCGTCACCTTGCAATGTACAACTGTGCACCACATTTGACGTGAATTAAAGAACATAGTATCGTGTTAATCACCCGTTACCTTACAATGTACAAATGAACACCACGTTTGAGGTGAATTAAAGAACATAGTATCGTTTTAATCACCCGTCATCGTCCAATGTACAACTGAACACCACATTTGAGGTGAATTAAAGAATATAGTATCGTGTTAATCACCCGTCTCCTTGCAATGTACAGCTGAACACCACATTTGAGGTGAATTAAAGAACATAGTATCGTTTTAATCACCCGTCAACGTCAAATGTACAACTGAACACCACATATGAGGTGAATTAAATAACATAATATCGTGTTAATCACCCGTCACCGTTCAATGTACAACTGAACACCACATGTGAGGTGAATTAAAGAACAGAGTATCATGTTAATCACCTTGCAAAGCTGACATTTGAAAATGAAGTTGCTCAGCTTTAGGTTTGGAAGAGTCCATAGCCATTTGTAGAAATATCAAGATAAAAATGTTAAGTTGAGCAGTAAACAGTATTTAGCCCGGTTAGTTCTGGTTGCCAGAGGCTTCACACAATCGGTTCCAGTGGTCAATGGATTTAAATGTTAGGTGAGATGTGAGGTGAGATGTGAGGTGAAACGTAGGGTGAGATGTTATGTGAGATGTAAGGTTATATGTGAGGTGAGATAGAAAAGCACTAGCATTTATTCGAGTCCTGTGGAAAACATTCGTTTGCCTTATTTAGCATACAACCGACATAACGTCGGTAGAAGGGGAGTTAAAATTGTAACTTCCCAAATATTCGGAAGAAATACCGACCATTATTGTTAAACATGTATGGAGCAGAAAGGGATGAACTATTGATAAAGAATGTCAGTTCGGTATATTTCACAAACGAGAAACCATGACAAAATACGTTTCTAGGAGAAGAACGCCGGAAGACGTGCTTAAGTCGGACATAATTCTGTTCCCTTTTTCGATAGAAACCCAGATCTTTTCGCCCTGATGGACGTGCAACAACACCACGTTGCCTCCCATAACTAGTTGATCTATGACTATATGCTTCTGCCACAGCTTGAGTGACGACACCGCCATCTGCTCGTAGTTGAATCCTAAGGTTTTGATCGTGATTGTCTTCGACGAAGATGGAAAACAGGTAGAGTCCCGACGCCGGTGCTGTGAAGATTCCGGTACCGATATCGTATCCATTTCCGTCGTTTAACTGGACGCCCTAATATTTGATGACCTGGTTATGCCCCAGGGCGATTATGTCTTCGGTAACAAAGAGCGAAAATGCAATTGTTTCGCCTGTCTGCCTTCCTGAAGATAGTAATTACAAATAAAATACGATATTATCATCAAAGTCGTTATTATTAGTTTTAAATAAAGATATGAATATCGAGGATGCATTTTGAAAACATTTTATGTAAAATGAAGTAGTTTTTCAAATTGAGTCATCCTTCCTTCCTACACAATGTGTTGAATGTTATTCTAGATGATACACGATTTGCTGAAGCTTTGCTTATAAGTTATAACCTATACCTTAGCCTACGCATTTTGACGTACATTGTGGCAACTGCTCAATGTGTCACAATTCTTCTTATCTTATTTAATAACACTTTCATTGTCAGATATTTTCCATATTTTTGTGTCTCAATATTTTCCTTGATAAAAGTATTCTACTGGTGATTTGGTCAATGTAAAGAAGGGTAACGATATTTTCCTTGATAGAAGTATTCTACTGGTGATTTGGTCAATGTGAAGAAGAGTAACGATATTGTCCTTGATAGAAGTAGTCTACTGGTGATTTGGTCAATGTGAAGAAGAGTAACAATATTTTCCTTGATAGAAGTAGTCTACTGGTGATTTGGTCAATGTAAAGAAGGGTAACGATATTTTCTTTGATAGAAGTATTCTACTGGTGATTTCGTTAATGTAATAAAGGGAAACGATATTTTCCTTGATAGAAGTATTCTACTGGTGATTTGGTCAATGTAAAAAAGAGAAACGATATTTTCCTTGATAGAAGTATTCTACTGGTGATTTGATTAATGTAAAAAAGGGAAACGATATTTTCCTTGATAGAAGTATTCTACTGGTGATTTGGTCAATGTAAAAAAGAGTAACGATATTTTCCTTGATAGAAGTATTCTACTGGTGATTTGGTCAATGTAAAGAAGGGTAACGATATTTTCCTTGATAGAAGTATTCTACGGATGATTTGGACAATGTAAAAAAGGGTCAACATAGACGCAACACGTGGATCCTTTCGTCCGTTGAATAAAGTCATAATTCATAACACTATTGCTACAGGCCTTTACTTGAATAAAGCCATTATTCATAACACTATTGCTACAGGCCTTTAGTTGAATAAAGTCATAATTCATAACACTATTGCTACAGGCCTTTAGTTGAATAAAGCCATTATTCATAACACTATTGCTACAGGCCTTTACTTGAATAAAGCCATTATTCATAACACTATTGCTACAGGCCTTTAGTTGAATAAAGTCATTATTCATAACACTATTGCTACAGTCCTTTAGTTGAATAAAGCCATTATTCATAACACTATTGCTACAGGCCTTTAGTTGAATAAAGCCATTATTCATAACACTATTGCTACAGGCCTTTAGTTGAATAAAGTCATAATTCATAACACTATTGCTACAGGCCTTTAGTTGAATAAAGCCATTATTCATAACACTATTGCTACAGGCCTTTACTTGAATAAAGCCATTATTCATAACACTATTGCTACAGGCCTTTACTTGAATAAAGCCATTATTCATAACACTATTGCTACAGGCCTTTAGTTGAATAAAGCCATTATTCATAACACTATTGCTATAGGCCTTTAGTTGAATAAAGCCATTATTCATAACACTATTGCTACAGGCCTTTACCCTCTCCCACAAACAACACATCAGCAACACACGACTTTGAAAACATATAGGTAATGATATTTATACAAAAATCTCTTAAAATTCAAGTTTAAATATTGGATATACACATGTAGTTGAAAACATGGTGACAAAAGAAGACATTGCTCGAGCAATTACCCTTTTATTTACAATGTTTTCAAAAGTCATAAGTTACATATGTATATGTTAATAATCTACATACATAAGAGTTTAATTATCGGTAGCTCGTGAAATTGGTGGTAGAAACAGAGAACCCTTTTCGTCCACTTATCCAGTTCCGGATTACTGGGCATGCGCATTGAGCTTCATTTTCGGACTTACGATAGAAATAGAAATGAAATAAATCCTTTTGCTACAATGTTTTCAAAAGTCGTCTACTGCCGAGGCATCAGAGAGGATCTGCAAGTGGAGAATTGATTAATGCAATTAAATACACACTTAAGGTGAAGTGACGAAAATAGATATCGTGTCAACGTTCATATCATCCGTAACCTAACACCCTTGCAATGCCACATTTTCATAATGTACTTCCTCGGCTTTGTATTTGGAAGAGTCCATTGCCAATTCTAGGAATATCAAGATACAAATGGATACAATGAGGAACCACCAGTATAGAGTCTGGAGAGATGGCACAGGCTTCGCATATTCGGTTCCAGCACTCAAGGGGTTGAATGTTGGACATTATTGAGCATAGCATTCAACCGCCATATCAATTAAAAACGTGGAAAAAAAATTATAAGCCTTTTTTGTTTTTATTTTCTGAGGGGGTAGTGTTAAGTGGTACAGTATGTCACTTTCAAAATTAGCCCAAAGAATATTTCAGAGACTTGAAACTACGATTAAACATGTATGGAGAAGAAAACAATGACATATTGCTAACGAATCGTATTTCTTTTTATTGGTCGTTAAAGGTCCCGTACATTTTATAATACGAAAACATGGCAATCTAGGTCTTTATTACAGAAGAACGCCGGAAAACTTGACAAAATAGGTCTTTAGTAGAGAAGAACGCCGGAAAACGTGACAAACTAGGTCTTTAGTAGAGAAGAACGCCGGAAAATATGACAAACTAGGTCTTTAGTAGAGAAGGACGCCGGAAAACGTGCTCCAGCCGAGATGGACTCTGTTTCCTTTAGTAATAGAAACCCACAGCTTAGATCCTTGACTGACGTGCAATAACACGACGTTGCCCCCCATAATGTTCTGGTTATCTCCATATGGTTCTGCAACAGCACTAGCTCGGATATCACCGTTTTCTCGTATGCTAACCCAAAGGTCTTGATCGTGATCGTCTTCAACGAAGACCGAAAACAGGTAGAGTCCCGACGTCGGTGCCGTAAAGATGCCGGTGTTTACGTCATAACCGTTACCGTCATTTATCATGATGCCCTGGTATTTAATAATCTGGTCCGTCCCTAGGTTGGTAATGTCTTGGGTGACAAAGAGCGAAAATGCAATTGTTTCGTCTGTCCGCCTTCCTGAAGATAGTAATTGAAAATAATATACGATAATGGCTCTTATTATCAAAATCTGTATTATTTGTTTTAGATATAGACAGTGTATATCAATGATGCATTTTGAAAACATTTTTATAAAATAAAGTAGTTGTTCAAAGTGAGTAAGTCTTCCTTTTAACACAAGGTTAGTAGCTCTATATCAAGGAGATTCTTTCAATAGTTTAGATGTTACACGCTTTGCTACAGTTATGCTCGTAGCCTTTCCCTTAGCCTATACCTATTGACGGATCTGACGCAGAAGACTTTTTGTGGCAAAGGAAGAAAAGAAATTGCTTGTAATGAGCAACTGATCCATTTGTCACAACTCTTATTTTAGTATACAACCGACATATCAATTAAAAAGGTTGAAACCGTTTTTATCAAAAGATGTTTATGTGTTCTTATTATTTAGGGTGGTTGTGCTATAGTGGTATGTAACTTGCTAAAATAGTCCAAAGACTTTCACAGATCTGAAACTATGTTGTACTACTACTAATAATATAATCTGTAAATTAAGGCATTCTATTAAATATTTACCACAAATAACAAACTCTGCAGCATACATTCAAGCTAAAATATGGAAAATCTCAGTAAATGAACGTATAATTATTGGTTAGAGGTTTAAACATTTTGGCAAAAGGAGAACATGCTCATTATGACCAAACTAGACCCGGGCTCGAACATTCGACCTCTTTGTTAGAAGGCAAAGGCTCTTCCAGGTCTTTACGCAAGCTAGCTGTTTATCAAGGCAGTATAATAGTTAGTTTCCCCTTATGAATAAACATTGGCTACATACACCACTGCCTTATTTGAGTTTCGACTGTTACTACGTAGTCCCTAGATGGGCGCCATTGTAAAAGTCATAAAGGATCCAACCACACCAGGACTCGAATCTTAAAAATGTTGGTTAAAAAAGCTAGCTCTATATCAAGGCAGTATAAGTGTCCCCTTTACAGATACCTTGGCTATATATACCACTTCCGTTTTTGAGTCGTCCCTTTCTGAGCGCAATTGCCAAAGTCCCAAAAGATCCGACCTGACCAGAAATCGAACCTTTGGCCTCTTGATCCATATACCAACGCTCTAAAACGTCGCTTTTGAAGCTAACTCTATTGCTAAGCAGTATAAGTGTCGCCTAACGTACATAATGGTGACAAGAATAACGTCTTACATATCGCTGTAACGTTCTAATTACCGTACATTGCGACTGATGCATCGGTGTCCGGAGTCAGGAATGTAGGTTATCATTACGAGATACTCGCTGGTTGCATGATGAATTGGCTTGAAGTAATGGTACCTTGCCTAAGAAACGCCGTGTTATAACTGGAAAAATGTTGAAGCGGCGTGGAATACCATTTAACATACAACATCGACCTACAACACTGACCGTTGAAATGTTGTTCGCATGTTTCTTTCAAAAGGGTTAAACAATTTTATATAGTCCATGTACGTTTCAGATAAGATAGCAACAATGTCCCATTTGCAAATGCGTTTTTGGCGCGTCTGTAGCAGACGACTTTTCAAAACATTATCACAACATAAGAACATACTGATAATGAACAATTTCTCATTTTGTCATTATGTTACTAACTCTGTTTATGAAATATTTAACTAACATTTTTGTTAAGATTTGTTTAATGTCCTCTGCTGCTGATTAGTTGAAAGAGAGAAACGGATAACACAACACGAGTATTGAAGGAACACATTTGTCACCAGCCATTGTGTCAGGAAGTGAAAGCGGTTTGCACAGACGGTTAGACAGACATAAAAGAAATTATCCCAAAGCAGGTTACATAAACACATACCTCATAACTGATGCACGGTTATACAAACACATACCTAATAACCGATACAAGGTTACATAAACACATACCTAGTAACCGATACAAGGTTACACAAACACATACCTTGTAACCGATGCGGTTGGGTTATGGCTGCTGAACGACCACTCTTTATCCTAGGTTTACCAGATGCACGATCGTGCTTTAGAATACCATTATCAGCGAGCACTTCTCCGCTTTCCGGTGATTTGTCATGGTCGTATTCAATGCTTTCCAGCGTTTGGTTCAGCTGAATATTTTGTTGCCATATCGGTTCGGTGAATGGATGTAGCTTTCCGGCAGGAACTCTCGTTTTCTCAATTGGCCGATCGGTTATCTGTTTCCTGAACTCGTTTTGTAAATCGGACAACCGATTCTTTGTTTCTACATTTTCCAGTTCCAATTCAAATATTCTTTTCATCATAACATCATTCAGCCCCGACTTTTCTGTCACTTTTTTTCCCAATGTGTCAATGAGTTCGCGCATGCTTGTCATCTCCGTCCCAAGCTTGTCCATGGCCGATTCAAATTCCTGCTTTGTGACGCAGGGTTCAACGTCTGCTGCGCCATACCCTACAGCAAAACTACAAATGAACAACGTGGCAAGTAGAACCATGTTGCATGTGTGCTTGCGTTTACACAAATAATTTAATTCTTCAAAATTATTTATATTTGTTTAACACTATTCCCACATACAGAAAATCTGCAGTAGACGAGATTGAAAATACAAATGCAAATTTATGTTAAATCACTAGAATGGAAAGCTCACGTATAGACAAGAGTTGAAAACATTGCGGCAAACGGAGAAATGACTCATTATGAACAATTTCGAATTTTACCTCAATGTTTTCAAAAGTTGTCTGCTGCAGAGACGTCATATAGCGTCTGTATGTGGGAAAGGGTAAAGATTACGTCCTATGAATGTGACTTATCTCGGACACGTGACAGAAACTACAGGAAATTACCTTGCAATAGACCTGACCCTTCAGTGCGCGACTTTGATAATATAAGCCGTCTCGCGAGAAAACCAACATTGTGGACTCTGCTTAAAGTATTGACCCGGATCAGCCTAAGCATGCCGCGCAGGCTAACCCGGACAGACACGTTTCGCCTCCTTTGGATTTTCTGTTTCAGGAATCATTACTCTACACCTATATCCTCCTAAGACGAAATGTGTCGGACCGGATTAGCCTGCTAGGACTGCGTAGGCTGATCTGGGTCAATACGTTACGCAGATACTATAATGTTGGTTTTCTCGTGAAACGGCTCATATAAGATAAACAAAATTACGTGAAGTTTTCGCCGCTTATATCACGGCGTTTGCTAGGTAAGTTATCAGTGCTACTGGTCCATATATCCTGACACCCGAGTCAGTCGTAATGCTAAACCCATAAGCCTGAACGCCTAGAAGGGAATTTCAATAGTATCATGTTTAAAGTATTTGGCATGCCCGACCGAGGATAGAGCCTGCCACTCTCGAAACCGAGGCTGTCTGTCGCTCACTTTAAGTTTAACATGGCCACCATCGTTCTGACGGATCTATTTATATCTTTGAGAATTTAAAAATGGTAATAATGGCTACCCTCTCTGGCGCTCAGTATTGCGGGGTTAGCATTACGACTGACTGGCTGGTGTCAGGATAAATGGATCAGTAGTACTGGCAACTTACCAAGGAAACGCCGTGATATAACTGAAACAAATGTTGAAAGCGGCCTAAAACAACAAACAATTAAGAGTTTGATTCAAACTTCAAATGTCATCTTCTCTTAATCCTACTAACCAATTACAACCAAACGTCATAAGAATGTTTCTTTGGTGGTCCTATTTCAAAATGGTCGAAAGATTTGAATTATATCTCTATCTTCGATTGCTTCGGCATCAGAACAGGGAATCAACTGCCTTCATTTTTAAAAATCTTTCCCTCTTAATCAGCTTGTCGAAATCAAAGATATTTTTAGAAATTTCTCCTAGGTGACTCTTTACAAAAACTGTTGAAACCATATGTATTGGTTGAAAAACATTTCTATCAGGTGGCATAAGAAAGGTCCTTTAGTAATACCCTTTCCAATTTTTCGAAGATTCAATGCCTTATGACAAATATCCTTCTCCTTTAAGGTGTTTTTAGCTCACAAGAGCAGTGGGCGAAGCTTGTTTTCCTTATATATACATTGTAAAAACTTTAAAAATAATCTTGTCCAGAAGTACTTGCCCGATTTAATGATAATTTGGCACAAATGTTCCTTGGGTGACCCTTTACTAAGATTGGTCAAAGTGTTGCGATTCGCTGAAAAACTTGGCTACCAGGGGGCGGGGCTTGTTTTCCTTATATGTATATATAGTGAAAACTTTAAAGATCTTTATGTCAAAAAGTACTGGCCTGATTAAAAAATAATTTGGCACGTATGTTCCTTGTGTGACCCCCTATCAAGATTGTTCAGATTATTCTGATCCATTGAAAAATATGGCCAACAGTGGGCGGTGCTTGTTTTCCATATATGTGTTGTAAAGATTTTGAAAATCTTCTTGTCAAAAAGTACTGGTCCGATTTTAAAATAATTTGGCACAAATGTTATGTAACCCTCCACTGCGATTGTTGTAGTTCTATTAAATCAGGTGAGCGATATAGGACCATCATGGTCCTCTTGTTTATTTACAGTGTCCACTCCTTGCAGTTTCATCCCACATTAATAACATTTTCCCCGAATTTAGAAGTTACATATTTACTACTATAACATCACTCAGGTGATCGATTTAGGACCATCTTGGTCCACTTGTTTATTATGTTATGAATGTGCTTGTCTGATATCAAGATGATTAACCATTATCCACATACAACAAATTTGCTGCAGACGACCTTTAAAAACAACTTGGCAAGGAGATGAACTATCTATTAATGAAAGTATAATTATTGATCAGACTGCAAAAGGATAACTTGCTCACAATGAGTTACTGTTCCTTTGGCGGCAAACTTTTCCTACGTCGTCTGCTGCAGAGGCGTTTAAAAGACGACTGTATCAGAGAAAAGGTTAAGCAGAAATGTGACCTCCTACATAATTTGTTCCAGCCATAGGTGATTGGTTGCAAGAGGTTGTCGCCAGGTGGCATCAGAAATGGGCTGAAATGAACAGATGCCACCCCCCCCCCCCCCCCTTTCGCCGATATTATCAGTTTCACATTTGCTTCTATCTTTACTTTATTATTTTCTGTTCGTTATAATAGACGACAGTAATACGAATTCCAAACAATTTATGATCATGCAACATTCATGTCATGAAGATTTTGATCGAATAGTCAATTACTTTTAATATCATTTTTCATGACCAAAGTATGCTCTTTAATTTTTGTTTAAGGTTTTTTTGTAAATAGGTAGCATCTATAGATAAATTTATATATCTAGAAAAACAGTGCAGCAGGAGTTCTGATTGCCAGTTTTCAGAGCCGTAACAGAAAATATTTCGAGTTAAACGATGTATTCGAATTTTCCCATGTTCTAGTCAACTGTATATATATTGGGTCACCTTTTTATATTTATTTTGATCACGTCACGTAGATCTTTTCGACAGTTAAATGTAGCCATTAGTCATGAAATAATTAATTCAGGCCTCAATCCTCAAATAACTATTCCGGATATCGGCTGAAAAATTTCATACGTTCAGGATTTTTTCAAACCAACAACACATGAATCCCAGGCAATATAGTATGAGCCTTGGACTTTTGCTCTTTGTGTAGTTTAACACTTTCCCACAAACAGCACATCTGCAGCAGACGACTTTGAAAACATATTGGCAAAAACTTGAAAACACTACATAAATAAGAGTTTAATTATTGGTAGCTCGTGTAATTCATGAAAGAATTATATACACGATTACAGGGAACCTTTCTCCTCCACTTATCCAGTTCCGGATTACTGTGCATGCGCATTGAGCTTCATTTTCGGACTTAACGAATGGCTAACACTAGAAATGAAAAAAATCCTTTGGCCACAATTTTGTCAAAAGACATCCGTTGTCGAAACGTCAGAAAGCGTCTGTATGTGGGGATATGGTTACTACAACCAAACACGACCCTCGGGGTGAAGTGACGGAAAGAAACATCGTGTCAACAGGTGATTATACGTATTGTTTAACCTTTACAATGCCACATTTTGAGAATGTACTTGTTTAGCTTCGTCTTTGTAAGACTCCATAGTATTAGGAGACCAGCCTGTAGGTCCCGTTAACAAATTCTGGGAACAAAGGTTTGAAAGTGTTTTCGTGTTCCCTGATGAATACCGAACAATTTTGACTTGGGCTGCTCCCTTTAAAATCTCAGGCATTTCCGGGAGGGGTTAACAAAGGTCAAACAGGGGTCAAAATTCAAATATATTCCAATTGTGTCGAAATGCATATCATATTACTCGTCTAGTCATAAGGATTCCAAAAATGTATAGTTTGTTATACCTCCTACTTTATATGAGGTATGGTCAAAAACGTTGAAAGGTCAATGCCCTTTTGACTGGCGGTCAAATTAACCGACAGAGTTAACATTATCCGATTCTAATGATATGTTTTCTGACATGGCAAATTCAACTAAGCAACTTTTAAAAGTCGATAGGTCAAAGCACTTTTTACTGGCGGTCAAATTCACAAACACAGTTAACATTGTCCGATTCTAATGATTTTAGTGTCTAAAAATATGTTTTCTGATATAGCAAATCAAATTATACAACTTTAAAAACGTAAAAGTGCTTACCTTGACCATAAACATTCAAAATGGCTTCCAAAACGGCTGCCAAAAGGGCTACCGAAAGACTGGAATCAGGATCCTTGCCCAACAATAATACAGTTATTTCTAACACATTGTCCAATGAAACTTATCTTGCTTTATTGCACAGTTCATCATCTTACTCAGTGTCTGAATCTGTGTCAGAGTCTACAGTGCGGTTTGTTCTGGCATCACTTAGACGTATAGGTAGTGCCGGCTGTGAATACCGTATTGGCAAACGTTTGCTCTCTCTCAAGCTCCAACCATGCTGAAGGGGAGATGATGAAGCATATAGATTCATAAAGTTTAACATGATGAATGCCTGAAAGTTGGCCAATGTTACCTTCAAATTATGTGAATCTGTATCACGATGAATCCTGAGAGTCGATTTCCTCTTCATCCCCTCCCACTTTTTGGCCCGAGCTTCTGCGAGTGTCTTGCTTGATTTATCCTTGTATATGTATTTAATGGTATGCTGCTCTATCTGTTTAAGAGTTTGTGATGTCACTGGGAGACATTTCCCAGACGAAAGTGCTTATACGTGGGGCGATTATGCTGCTAGAAGGTTTAACCTTGTTGTCCAACGCTATCCTACGGCTTCCCAGATGGTATTTGTAAATGACCCATATGATCTTCAACACAGCATCAAAGATAGTAAACATGAAAGACGAACAGGTGAATAGCCTTTTGTTTGTGGGACCAGGAATGTTTTGTTCACTGATGAGGAGGTAGTTGAGCTGACATGGCAGCAGATGGAAGCAGACACCATTCTGTTGTTCATATATTCAAAACTAAGAAATTCGGGAGTAAAAGATGCCGTTGTCATTGCTGCAGAAGACACAGATGTGTTAGTTTTAGTATCGTATGCGGCACATCAAATTGAAGGTATGCTAGGACTGAAAGGGAAAAAAAGCATAATTGATTGTGCAACTCTCCTTGATAAGGATATTAGCGATATCATTATCCTATTTCACATCCCCACTGTCGCAGATGCTATTTCCAGTTTCTATGGCCGTGGAAAACCATCGATCTTTGACAGCGCAATGAAGTCAAAATAGGCACGAGAGCTACTTAGAGGGCTTGAGAAATGTCTCCCCTCTTAAACAGATAGAGCAGTATACCATCAAATACATATACAAGGATAACTCAAGCAAAAAACTTGCAGAAGCTCGGGCCAACAAATAGGAGGGGATGAAGTCGACTCTCAGGATTCCTCCTGATACAGATTCACATACAGATTCACATAACTTGAAGGTTATACGGGCCAACAATCAGGCATTCACTTTATGAATCCAGATGATCCATCATCTCCTCTTCAGCGTCGTTGGAGCTTGAGAGAGGTCAAACGTTTGCCAATAAGGTATTCACAGCCGGAACTACCTTAACGTGCCGTGCCCCAGTAGCTCAGTCGGTAGCGACGCGGGCTATCAATCCATGGGTTTTGAGGTCGAATCTCGGCTCGGCCAACTTTCTTTCTGACGTTTGAGAAAATGCGTCTTTCGTCTTCCACCAATGTGCTAAATCTATGTAAAAAAACAGCCAGTTGCTTGAAAAGATTTTTGTGTGGAGTACTGGTGTGAGAAAACCAAGAAATTCATAAGTAGGTAAACTAGCAGCCGTGATATGATTTAGAAAATGTTAAAAACGGCGTCAAACACCAATTAATCCACCTCAACGTCTAAGTGATACCAGAACAAACCGCACTGTAGACTCTGACACAGATTCAGATACGAGTGATTGTAACAGTAATTATAACTCTGATTATTATGGATATGACACTGAGAAGGATGATGAACTGTGCAATAAAGCAAGATAAGCATCATTGGACAATGTGTTTAGAAGTAACTGTTATATTGTTGGCTAAGGATTTTGATTCAAGTCTTTCGGTGGCCCTTTTGGCAGCCATTTTGGCAGCCATTTTGAATGTTCATGGTCAAGGTAAGCACTTTTACGTTTGAAAGTTGTATAGTTGAATTTTCCCTGTCAGAAAACATATTATTAGACACTAAAAGCATTTGAATCGGAAATGTTAACTGTGTTAGTGAATTTGACCGCCAGTCAAAAGTGCCTTTCGACGTTTTTGACCATAGCGCCCTCATTTAAGGTAGGAGGCTAATTTATGTTAACCTTCTAGCAACGATTTTGAAATTTCAATGTTATGGCAACCACTTTTACTTTTAAAAGTTGCCTAGTTGAATTGCCAATGTCGGAAAACATATTATTAGACGCTAAAACCATTATAATCGGATAATGTTAACTGTGTTGGTGAATTTGACCGCCAGTCAAAAGTGCGTTGACTTTTCGACGTTTTTGACCATAGATCCACCCCTCGTTAAAGGTAGGAGGTATAACAAACTATAACTTTTTGGAATCCTCATGACTAGACAAATAATTTGATATTCGTATCGATTCATCAGGAAACACAAAAACACTTTCAAACCTTTGTTCCCAGAATTTGGTAACGGGACCTACAGGCTGGTCTCCTACTATAGGTAATTATAGGAATATCAAGATAACAATAGTGTTAAGTTGATTAGCCAGCAATATATAGCCTGGTAAGACGGTAAGAGTTCCCCGGCTAGCCTGGCTCTATACTGTCTGTCAAGGCTTCACAAGTCGGCCCAAATCAGCAAAGGGATCACGCGTGAGGTCAGATGACCAACGTTAGCAGCTATAATATTAAAAAATATATCGTGTCAACGGGGTCTTATCAGTACCTATGCAATACTGAATTGTGATAATGAACTTAATCAACTGTGTCTTTGGAAGACTAAATAGCTCATTATAGGAATATCAAGATAAAAAAAAGTGTTCAGTCCATGAGCCAACAGTATAAAGCCTGATCAGACGGCAATAATTCCCCTGCTACCTTGGCTCTATAATGGTTGCACAGGTTTCACAAGTCGGCTCCAGCCATCAAAGGGATCACGCGTGAGGTCAGGTGATCAACGTTTAGCAGCTATTACAGTAGCGTGGAAAGCAAACGTTTTCGTTATTAAGTTTACAAACGATATTTTAAATTAAAATTAGGACAATTTTCATAAAGTTGAAAGCTTTGTGTGTTCAGCCAGTGTTTTTTCGTTGTTGCTGATTTTCTAAATGAAAACTGGGGCGGCGGGAAGGGGCGGTATCTTTCGTGGGGTAGTGTTAAAGATATATGTAACTTGCCAAATTAGTCCGAAGAAAATTAGTAATTGACTCCATTTTGAATTTATGATTATGGAGCTGAAAATAATGAAATATTGCTAATGAATCGTAATAGCTTTAATTGATTAAGACTTCAAGTTCCGTTTCGTACATTTCACAAGAAATAAACATGAAACAGACGTCTCTAGTAGAGGAGAATGCCAGAAAACGTGCTCCAACTTTGCTGAATTCGGTTTCCTTTAGCGATAGAAATCCACAGCCTCGATCCCTGATTGACGTGCAGCAGCACTACGTTGCCACCCTGGATATTTTGATGTTCTGCATACGGTTCTGCAACAGCCTGAGTGCGTATTTTGCCATCCTGTCGTAAAGCCACCCAAAGATCTTGATCGTGATAGTCTTCAACGAAGACCGCAAACAGGTAAAGTCCTGATCTCGGTGCCGTAAAGATGCCGGTGTTTACGTCGTAGCCGTTACCGTCGTTTATCAAGATGCCCTGGTATTTAATAATCTGGTCTTTCCCCAGGTTGGTAATGTCTTGGGTGACAAAGAGCGAAAATGCAGTGTTTTCGCCTGTCTGCCTTCCTGAAGATAGTAATTAACAATAATATACGATAATGGATATTATTATCAAAGTCTTTATTATTAGTTTTAAATAAAGACGAATATCGAGGATTCATTTTGGAAACATTTTTTATAAATGGAGCAGTTGTACAAAGTGAGTATTTTTTCCTTTTAACACAATGTTGGTAACCCTATATCAAGTTGATTGTTTCAATAGTTTAGATGTAACACGCTTTGCTACCCTATATCAAGGAAAATAATTCAACAGTTTAGATGTTACACGCTTTGCTACCCTATATCAAGGAAAATAATTCAACAGTTTAGATGTTACACGCTTTGCTACCCTATATCAAGAAAAAAAAATCAACAGTTTAGATGTTACACGCTTTGCTACCCTATATCAAGGAGATTCTTTCAATAATTTAGATGTTACACGCTTTGCTACCCTATATCAAGGAGATTCTTTCAATAGTTTAGATGTAACACGCTTTGCTACCCTATATCAAGGATTTTTTTTCAACAGTTTAGATGTTACACGCTTTGCTACCCTATATCAAGGAGATTATTTCAATAGTTTAGATGTTACACGCTTTGCTATCCTATATCAAGGAGATTCTTTCAATAGTTTAGATGTTACACGCTTTGCTACAGTTATGCGTATGGCCTTTCCCTTAGCCTACACATTTTGACGGATCTCACCCAGAAGACTTTTGAAAACATTGTGACAAAAGAAGAAATTGCTTGAGCAACTGCTCCATTTGTCACAACTATTATTTAGAATACAACCGACACATCAATTAAAAAGGTATGTAACTTGCTAAATTCGTTCAAAGACTTTCACAGATTTTGTACTAGGTTAAAACATGAGTATGGAGCAGAAAATAATGAAAGATTGCTAATGATTTTTTTTTTTTTATTGATCGTTAAAGGTCCCGTATATTTAACAATACGAAAACATGACAAAATAAGCTTTAGTGGAGAAGGACGCCGGAAAACATGACAAAATAGGTCTCTAGTAGAGAAGGACGCCGGAAAACATGACAAAATAGGTCTCTAATCAGCCTGAATTCTGCTACCCATATCGATGTAGATACACAGCTTCGATCTCTGATTGATGAAGGTGTAAGGGCGTCGGTTTACGGCCAATCAAACGGACGCCATTTTGCTGAGCTAGTTACTGTTTGAAACTAGGATAAAACATGTGTATGGAGCGGATAATAATGAAAGATTGCAAACGAATCGAATATCTTTTTAATTGATATTTAAAAGTCCCGTAAATTAATACGGGGATTAAATAAGCCCCCTAAATCGCTAGTAGGGCAAGTGTGTACGTCATAATTCAGAACATTACAAGAACATACCTTCAGAGACTGCCTCGTGAATTTAGGGTCGTACTTTTAAAGGAAATGATCTTAAAAGGTGAACCGTAGCCGCCATGATATTACTGTAAAACTGTTGAACACGCCGTTAAACTCAAATCAACGAATCAAAAAACTGTACTGTTTACAAAAAATCTGAATATTGCCATTGGCGCTGAAATAGATAACCCTTTCCACATACAACGTGTCTGCAATGGACGACTTTGAAAATGCGTATGAAAACATATTGGAAATCTCTTCAAATTAAACTATTGATTAGAGTTGAAAACATTGTTGCAAAAAGAGACCTTAATCATAATACGCAATGTCACCTTTTGTCACTGTGCTTTCAAAAGTCGTGTACTGCAAATGCGTCAAAAACTAAAAATGCTTCTGCATGTGCGAAAAGGCTAAAATATGTCATAAAGCACTTACCCTTTTAAAATTGCACAAGTTAAATTAACGAAATTATGCAACCGCTAACCGATTAAATATCCTTATTTTGAGATTGTTCGTGAGCGATGTCCAGTCTCAACGATTAAATACCATCAAATATCATTATGTTGAGATTGTTCGCGAGCGATGTCCAGTCAAACCGATTAAATACAATCAAATATCCTTATTTTGAAATTGTTCGCGAGGGATGTCCAGTCTCAATGATTAAATACCATGAGACATCATTATTTTGAGATTGTTCGTGAGCGAAGTTTAGTATAAACGATAAGTAGAAGTGTCATTGCGCATTGTGAAACATATTTCGAAAGTTGAAACAAATATCAGGTATTCAGGGTTATCCTATAACGCAGGATATATAGTAATTTTAGATGCTCTAACCATGACCTTATGATAGAGAGAAGTTACTACACCTATCGATTGCAAGAAATGACCGCTTTTGCCCTTTATGTCTTGATAAATATATGTACATTATTGAAAATGAGTTTCACTTCTTTTACGGATGTCCTACATATGACGATTTAAGAGACATTTATTTTAACGTATCCTGGATAAACAACAGGACTCTTGACAAATGTTATGCAATATTAAATACAAATATCCAGTCTAAAGTATACAATACTGCAAGATTCATTCACAAGCTCATTCAAACTAAGAAGTGAGACTCTTTCAATATCTTAATTATTTTTCAACTTCAAATGTCAGTGTTATAATGTATTTCATCACTCCACGTTGTATATACTTTTCAATTATGTTGTATAATGGGCCGTTAGCCTAAATTGCGAAATAAATATATTGTATCTTGTATCTTGTATCTTGTATATCATCGAGCTCCCATTTTTTTGCCAGCCGATTCAACCCATGAAATTACAGTTTTTTGCTAGCCGATCCAACCCATGAAATTACAGTTTTTTGCTAGCCGATCCAACCCATGAAATTACAGGTTTTTGCTAGCCGATCCAACCCATGAAATTACAGTTTTTTGCTAGCCGATCCAACCCATGAAATTACAGTTTTTTGCTAGCCGATCCAACCTATGAAATTACAGTTTTTTGCTAGCCGATCCAACCCATGAAATTACAGTTTTTGCTAGCCGATCCAACCCATGAAATTACAGTTTTTTGCTAGCCGATCCAACACATAAAATTACAGTTTTTTGCTAGCCGATCCAACCCATGAAATTACAGTTTTTTGCTAGCCGATCCAACCCATGAAATTACAGTTTTTTGCTAGCCGATCCAACCCATGAAATTACAGTTTTTGCTAGCCGATCCAACCCATGAAATTACAGTTTTTTGCTAGCCGATCCAACACATAAAATTACAGTTTTTTGCTAGCCGATCCAACCCATGAAATTACAGTTTTTTGCTAGCCGATCCAACCCATGAAATTACAGTTTTTTGCTAGCCGATCCAACCCATGAAATTACAGTTTTTTGCTAGCCGATCCAACCCATGAAATTACAGTTTTTTGCTAGCCGATCCAACCCATGAAATTACAGTTTTTTGCTAGCCGATCCAACCCATGAAATTACAGTTTTTTGCTAGCCGATCCAACCCATGAAATTACAGTTTTTTGCTAGCCGATCCAACCCATGAAATTAGAGTTTTTTGCTAGCCGATCCAACCCATGAAATTAGAGTTTTTTGCTAGCCGATCCAACCCATGAAATTACAGTTTTTTGCTAGCCGATCCAACCCATGAAATTACAGTTTTTTGCTAGCCGATCCAACCCATGAAATTACAGTTTTTTGCTAGCCGATCCAACCCATGAAATTACAGATTTTTGCTAGCCGATCCAACCCATGAAATTACAGTTTTTGCTAGCCGATCCAACCCATGAAATTACAGTTTTTTGCTAGCCGATCCAACACATAAAATTACAGTTTTTTGCTAGCCGATCCAACCCATGAAATTACAGTTTTTTGCTAGCCGATCCAACCCATGAAATTACAGTTTTTTGCTAGCCGATCCAACCCATGAAATTACAGTTTTTTGCTAGCCGATCCAACCCATGAAATTACAGTTTTTTGCTAGCCGATCCAACCCATGAAATTACAGTTTTTTGCTAGCCGATCCAACCCATGAAATTACAGTTTTTTGCTAGCCGATCCAACCCATGAAATTACAGTTTTTTGCTAGCCGATCCAACCCATGAAATTACAGTTTTTTGCTAGCCGATCCAACCTATGAAATTACAGTTTTTTGCTAGCCGATCCAACCCATGAAATTACAGTTTTTTGCTAGCCGATCCAACCCATGAAATTACAGTTTTTTGCTAGCCGATCCAACCCATGAAATTACAGTTTTTTGCTAGCCGATCCAACCCATGAAATTACAGTTTTTTGCTAGCCGATCCAACCCATAAAATTACAGTTTTTTGAAATACGCTCGCCGAGCACTCGATGTGTTAGGAGAATCTGAATGTACAACTGACACATTTGGAGCGCTGCAATATATAGTGCAAAAGTCTTTACTGAAAAAGTGTATGTTGAATTGAAATTGTAGGAGTTGAGATTCATGATTCATAAAGAATTAACTTGATCAAATATTGAAAATTAAACATAAGCCGGGTCATAATAACTGGTCGCCGAATATATGCTGTACTACTACTAATACTATGATCTGTAAATTAAGGCATTATATTAAACCTTTCCCACATACAACAAACTCTCCAGCAAACATTTAGGCAAAAATATGGAAAATCTCAGTAAATGAAAGTTTAATTATTGGTTAGAGGTTTACACATTTTGGCAAAGGGAGAACATGCTCATTATGACCAAACTAGTCCAGGGCTCGAACATTCGACCTCTTTTTTCGAAGGCAAAGGCTCTTCCAGGTATTTACGCAAGCTATATCAAGGCAGTATAAGTGTCCCATTATAAATAAACATTGGCTACATACACCACTGCTTTATTTGAATTTCGACTTTTACTATGTAGTCCCTAGTTGAGCGCCATTGTAAAAGTCCAAATAGATCCGACCATACCAGGACTCGAATCTTAGACATGTTGGTTAAAAAAGCTAGCTCTATATCAAGGCAGTGTAACAGTTATTGTCCCCTTGTGAATAAACATTGGCTTCATACACCACTGCTTTATTTGATTTTCGACTTTTAATATGTAGTCCCTAGATGGGCGCCATTGTAAAAGTCATAAGGGATCCGACCATACCAGCATCCGAATCTTAAACATATTGGTTACGAAAGCTATCTCTATATCAAGGCAGTATAAGTGTCCCCTTTACAGATACATTGGCTATATATAGCACTTCTTTATTTGAGTCCCTTTCTGAGCGCAATTGCCAAAGTCCCAAAAGATCCGACCTGACCATAACTCGAACCTTTGGCCTCTTGATCCATATACCAACGCTCTAAAACATTGCTATAAATGCTCTTTTGCTAAGCAGTATAAGTGTCTCCTTACTTACACATTGGTGACAAGAAAAACGTCTTACATAACGCTGTAGCATTCGAATTACCGCACGTGTTCAATGGGGAACAGAGTATAACGACTGTATATTGATTTGAGGATTTGACCCCCGGTTTGGTTACACCAACGACTACAAAAAGGAAGTGAGGCTTCTGTGGCGCTCATGATTGCGGTGATAGTATTACGACTGGTGTATCGGTGTTAGAAATTAGAAATGTAGGTTAGCATTACGACAGACTCGCTGGTTTCAGGATGACCGGGCCAGGGGTAGTGGTACCTTACCCAGGAAACGCCGTGTAATAGCTGGAAACATGTTGAAGCGGTGTGGAACACTATTTAACATATAACATCGACCTACCACATCGACCTACAGCTTTGACCGTTTACTGTTATTCTTATGTTTCTTTCAAAAGGGCCAAACATTTGTATAGTTCATGTACGTTTCAGATAAGATATCAACGCTGTCCAATTTGCAAATGCGTTTTGGCGCGTCTGTAGCAGACGACGTTTTAAAAACATTATCACAACATAAGAACATGCTGATAATGAACAATTTCTCGTTTTGTCACTATGTTACTAAATCTATTTAAGAATTTAACTAACATTTTTGCTAAGATTTGTTTAAAGTCGTTTGCTGCAGATTTGTTGTAAGAGGGAAACGGATAACAGAACACGAGTATTGAAGGAACACATTTGTCGCACACCATTGTGTCAGTAAGTGCGGGGCGAACAGACGGCCAGACAGAAATCAAATAAATTATTCAAAAGCAAGGTTACACAAACACATACCTAGTAACCTATGCAAGGTTATACACACACATACCTAGTAACCTATGCAAGGTTATACAAACACATACCTAGTAACTGATGCAAGGTTATACAAACACATACCTAGTAACCGATGCAAGGTTACACAAACACATACCTAGTAACCGATGCAAAGGTTACACAAACACATACCTAGTAACCGATGCAAGGTTACACACACACATACCTAATAACCGATACAAGGTTATACAAACACATACCTAATAACCGATACAAGGTTATACAAACACATACCTAGTAACCGATACAAGGTTATACAAACACATACCTAATAACTGATGCAAGGTTATACAAACACATACCTAATAACTGATACAAGGTTACACAAACACATACCTAGTAACCGATACAAGGTTATACAAAACACATACCTAATAACCGATACAAGGTTATACAAACACATACCTAATAACCGATACAAGGTTATACAAACACATACCTAGTAACCCGATACAAGGTTATACAAACACTTACCTAGTAACCGATACAAGGTTATACAAACACATACCTAGTAACCGATACAAGGGTTATACAAACACATACCTAGTAACCGATACAAGGTTATACAAACACATACCTAATAACCGATACAAGGTTATACAAACACATACCTAGTAACCGATGCGGTTGGGTTAGGGCTGCTGAACGACCACTCCTTATCCCAGGTTTTACCAGATGAACGATCGTGCTTTGAATATCA
>JASEVX010000016.1:9946392-10066868 GCA_031761405.1 Serripes groenlandicus
TTATCGGATGAATACGAACTAACACTATGGAAAGCACCAGTACTGTCGTTTATCAGATGAATACGAACTAACACAATGGAAAGCATCAGTACTGTCGTTTATCGGATGAATACGAACTAACACAATGGAAAGCATCAGTACTGTCGTGTATCGGATAATAACGAACTGACACTATGGAAAGCATCAGTACTGTCGTTCATCGGATGAATACGAACTAACACTAATGGAAAGCAACAGTACTGTCGTTTATCGGATAAATACGAACTAACACTATGGAAAGCATCAGTACTGTCATTTATCGGATGAATACGAACTGACAATATGGAAAGCATCAGTACTGTCGTTTATCGGATAAATACGAACTAACAATATGGAAAGCATCAGTACTGTCGTTTATCGGATAAATACGAACTAACAATATGGAAAGCATCAGTTCTGTCGTTTATCGGATAAATACGAACTAACACTATGGAAAATATCAGTACTGTCGTTTATCGGATACTTACGAACTAACACTTTGGAAAGCATCAGTTCTGTCGTTTATCGGATAAATACGAACTAACACTATGGAAAGCATCAGTACTGTCATTTATCGGATGAATACGAACTAACACTAAGGAAAGCATCAGTACTGTCGTTTATCGGATGAATACGAACAAACACTATGGAAAGCATCAGTACTGTCGTGTATCGGATAAATACGAACTAACACTAAGGAAAGCACCAGTACTGTCGTTTATCGGATGAATACGAACTAACACTAAGGAAAGCATCAGTACTGTCGTGTATCGGATAAATACGAACTAACACTAAGGAAAGCACCAGTACTGTCGTTTATCGGATAAATACGAACTAACACTAAGGAAAGCATCAGTACTGTCGTTTATCGGATGAATACGAACTAACACTAAGGAAAGCATCAGTACTGTCGTTTATCGGATAAATACGAACTAACACTAAGGAAAGCACCAGTACTGTCGTTTATCGGATAAATACGAACAAACACTATGGAAAGCATCAGTACTGTCGTTTATCGGATGAATACGAACTAACACTTAGGAAAGCATCAGTACTGTCGTTTATCGAATAAATACGAACAAACACTAAGGAAAGCACCAGTACTGTCGTTTATCGGATAAATACGAACAAACACTATGGAAAGCATCAGTACTGTCGTTTATCGGATAAATACGAACAAACACTATGGAAAGCATCAGTACTGTCGTTTATCGGATAAATACGAACAAACACTATGGAAAGCATCAGTACTGTCGTTTATCGGATGAATACGAACTAACACTTAGGAAAGCATCAGTACTGTCGTTTATCGAATAAATACGAACAAACACTAAGGAAAGCATCAGTACTGTCGTTTATCGGATAAATACGAACACACACTATGGAAAGCATCAGTACTGTCGTTTATCGGATGAATACGAACTGACATTATGGAAAGCATCAGTACTGTCGTTTATCGGATGAATACGAACTAACACTAAGGAAAGCATCAGTACTGTCGTTTATCGGATGAATACGAACTGACATTATGGAAAGCATCAGTACTGTCGTTTATCGGATGAATACGAACTAACACTATGGAAAGCATCAGTACTGTCGTTTATCGGATTAATACGAACTGACAATATGGAAAGCATCAGTACTGTCGTTTATCGGATGAATACGAACAAACACTAAGGAAAGCATCAGTACTGTCGTTTATCGGATAAATACGAACTAACACTAAGGAAAGCACCAGTACTGTCGTTTATCGGATTAATACGAACTGACAATATGGAAAGCATCAGTACTGTCGTTTATCGGATGAATACGAACTAACACTAAGGAAAGCATCAGTACTGTCGTTTATCGGATGAATACGAACTAACACTAAGGAAAGCATCAGTACTGTCGTTTATCGGATAATTACGAACTGACACTATGGGAAGCATCAGTACTGTCGTTTATCGGATGAATACGAACTAACACTAAGGAAAGCATCAGTACTGTCGTTTATCGGATAATTACGAACTAACAATATGGAAAGCATCAGTACTGTCGTTTATCGGATACATACAAACACTATGGAAAGCATCAGTACTGTCGTTTATCGGATTAATACGAACTGACAATATGGAAAGCATCAGTACTGTCGTTTATCGGATGAATACGAACTAACACTAAGGAAAGCATCAGTATTGTCGTTTATCGGATGAATACGAACTGAAAAGATAATTCAAATGCCAACTCGGTGGTGTAATGGTTTAGCATCCGCCTCGGTGCGGGAGGTCGCGGGTTCTATCAACGGTCGAGTCATACCAAATACAGTCAAAGTTTTCTTAAGCAGCCACCCAGGGGATAGACAAAAGTTGGCTGTTGAACAAAAGTGACTTCTTAATACAAGTCAAATAAAGAAACACATGTTGTTTTGTTGTATCTTCAAGTGGCTGCTTAATTCAAGTGGGTTGATGTACAGAGGTTAGCGCTAGATTGTACTTTAACCATGACTTTCCCACCTTGTCATTTAGGTTGATTGATTGGGACTTAACGCCGTTTACATAGTGAAAACAAGAAGAAAGGGGACAATAGACTGTTAACCAATTGGTGAAAGACGAATGACCCATGTCACAGTTTCTTTTCTCAAACTTCTGAAAGAATGTTGGGCCGCTCTGGGATTCGAACTCACAATCCCATGATTGACAGTCCGTGTCGCTACCGACTGAGCTCGGCTTGTCACTTAGTAGATAATATATCAACAATGTCCTACTTGCAGGACGCGTCTGTAGCATACGACTTTTCCAAACATCATCAAATCATGAGAACATGCTGATAATGAACGCTTTCTTGTTTTGTCAATATGCTACTTACACTTTTTAATAATTTGTTCTCTCATTTATGGCAATTTTTAACTTTTTTGCAAAGACCGGTTTAAAGTCGTCTGCTGCAGATGTGTTGTAAGAGGAAAAGGGATAGGACAAGACGAGTAATTTGTCGCCAACTATTCTGTCAGAAAGTGAGTGCGGACGCACAGACGATCAGACTGACATCAAAGAAATGATTCAAAAGCAAGGTTATGCAAACACATACCTAATAACCGATGCAAGGTTACACAAACACATACCTAGTAACGGATGCAAGGTTACACAAACACATACCTAGTAACCGATACAAGGTTACACAAACACATACCTAGTAACTGATGCAAGGTTACACAAACACATACCTAATAACCGATGCAAGGTTACACAAACACATACCTAATAACTGATGCAAGGTTACACAAACACATACCTAATAACCGATGCAAGGTTACACAAACACATACCTAGTAACTGATGCAAGGTTACACAAACACATACCTAATAATTGATGCAAGGTTATACAAACACATACCTAGTAACTGATGCAAGGTTACACAAACACATTCCTAATAACCGATGCAAGGTTACACAAACACATTCCTAATAACCGATGCAAGGTTACACAAACACATACCAAGTAACCGATACAAGGTTACACAAACACATACCTAGTAACTGATGCAAGGTTACACAAACACATACCTAATAACCGATGCAAGGTTACACAAACACATACCTAATAACCGATGCAAGGTTACATAAGCACATACCTAGTAACTGATACAAGGTTATACAAACACATACCTAATAACCGATGCAAGGTTACACAAACACATACCTAGTAACTGATGCAAGGTTACACAAACACATACCTAATAACCGATGCAAGGTTACACAAACACATACCTAATAACTGATGCAAGGTTATACAAACACATACCTAGTAACTGATGCAAGGTTACACAAACACATTCCTAATAACCGATGCAAGGTTACACAAACACATACCTAATAACTGATGCAAGGTTATACAAACACATACCTAATAACTGATGCAAGGTTACACAAACACATTACTAATAACCGATGCAAGGTTACACAAACACATACCTAATAACTGATGCAAGGTTATACAAACCCATTCCTAATAACCGATGCAAGGTTACACAAACACATACCTAATAACTGATGCAAGGTTATACAAACACATACCTAATAACTGATGCGGTTGGGCTAGGGCTGAGGAACGACCACTCTTTATCCCAGGTTTACCAGATGAACGATCGTGCTTTGGAATACCATTATCAGCGAGCACTTCTAAGATTCCCGGTGTTTTGTCATGATCGTATTCACTGTTTTCCGCCGTTTGGTTTCGCTGAATATTTTGTTGCCATATCGGTTCGGTGAATGGATGTAGTTTCCCGGCAGAAAGCCTCGTTTTCTCAATTGGCCGATCGGTTATCTGTTTCTTGAACTCGTTTTGTAAATCGGACAACCGATTCTTTGTTTCTACATTTTCCAGTTCCAATTCAAATATTCTTTTCATCATAACATCATTCAACCCCGACTTTTCTGTCACTGTTTTTTCCAGTTTGTCAATGTGTTCGCGCATGCCTGTCATCTCCGTCCCAAGCTTGCTAATGGCCAATTCAAATTCCTGCTTTGTGACGCAGGGTTCAACGTCTGCTGCGCCATATCCAACAGCAAAACTACAAATGAACAGCGAGGCAAGTAGAACCATGTTGCATGTGTGCTTGCGTTTACACAAATAATTTAAATCTTTAAAATTATTTATATTTGTTTAACCCTTTCCCCATATACAGAAAATCTGCAATAGACGAGCTTGAATATATCTAGGCAAACTTATGGAAAATCTCTAAAAAGGGATTGACAAGAGTTGAAAACATTGCGGCAAACGGAGAAATGACTCATTATGAACAATTTAAAATATTTTACCCCAATGTTTTCAAACGTTGTCTGCTGCAGAGGCGTCAGATAGCGCCTGTATGTGGGAAAGGGTAAAGATTACGGTCTATGAACGTGACTTATCTCGGACACGTGGCAGAAACTATTGAAAATTACGTTGCAATAAGCCTGACTCTTCAGTGCGCGACTTTGAACATATAGGCCGTTTCGCGAGAAAACCAACATTGTGGACTCTGCGTAAAGTATCGACTCGGATAAGCCTAAGCCTGCCGCGCAGGCTAACCCTGACATACACTTTTCGCCTCCTGTTGATTTTATGTTTCAGGAATCATTTCGCTATACCTCTACCCCCCTGCCGCCGCCCCCGGATTAGACTGATCTGGGTAGATACATTACGCAGAGACCATAATGTTGTTTTTTCGTGATACGACTCATATAAGATAAACAAAATTACGTGAAGTCTAATTTGTTTGTTTTTACGGTATTTTTGTCGTAATTTACCAGTACTACTGGTCCAATTTTCCTGACATTTCTCCTGACACCCATGTCAGTCGTAAGTCGAAAACATATTGGATGAAATATAGATGAAATTAGAATTATTGAATGGAGTTGAAATCAGTGTGGCAAAAGCGTAAAATGCTCTACACTGTTTTCTAACGACGTCTGCTGTATGTGTCAAAACGCATCTGTATAGGGAAAGGGGTTATATGTCTGTGCAAACATAATGCAGGATTAGGGTTCAGAACTAGATATAGGGAAAGGGGTTATATGTCTGTGCAAACATAATGCAGGATTAGGGTTCAGAACTAGATATAGGGAAAGGGGTTATATGTCTGTGCAAACATAATGCAGGATTAGGGTTCAGAACTAGATATAGGGAAAGGGGTTATATGTCTGTGCAAACATAATGCAGGATTAGGGTTCAGAACTAGATATAGGGAAAGGGGTTATATGTCTGTGCAAACATAATGCAGGATTAGGGTTCAGAACTAGATATAGGGAAAGGGGTTATATGTCTGTGCAAACATAATGCAGGATTAGGGTTCAGAACTAGATATAGGGAAAGGGGTTATATGTCTGTGCAAACATAATGCAGGATTAGGGTTCAGAACTAGATATAGGGAAAGGGGTTATATGTCTGTGCAAACATAATGCAGGATTAGGGTTCAGAACTAGATATAGGGAAAGGGGTTATATGTCTGTGCAAACATAATGCAGGATTAGGGTTCAGAACTAGATATAGGGAAAGGGGTTATATGTCTGTGCAAACATAATGCAGGATTAGGGTTCAGAACTAGATATAGGGAAAGGGGTTATATGTCTGTGCAAACATAATGCAGGATTAGGGTTCAGAACTAGATATAGGGAAAGGGGTTATATGTCTGTGCAAACATAATGCAGGATTAGGGTTCAGAACTAGATATAGGGAAAGGGGTTATATGTCTGTGCAAACATAATGCAGGATTAGGGTTCAGAACTAGATATAGGGAAAGGGGTTATATGTCTGTGCAAACATAATGCAGGATTAGGGTTCAGAACTAGATATAGGGAAAGGGGTTATATGTCTGTGCAAACATAATGCAGGATTAGGGTTCAGAACTAGATATAGGGAAAGGGGTTATATGTCTGTGCAAATATAATGCAGGATTAGGGTTCAGAACTAGATATAGGGAAAGGGGTTATATGTCTGTGCAAACATAATGCAGGATTAGGGTTCAGAACTAGATATAGGGAAAGGGGTTATATGTCTGTGCAAACATAATGCAGGATTAGGGTTCAGAACTAGATATAGGGAAAGGGGTTATATGTCTGTGCAAACATAATGCAGGATTAGGGTTCAGAACTAGATATAGGGAAAGGGGTTATATGTCTGTGCAAACATAATGCAGGATTAGGGTTCAGAACTAGATATAGGGAAAGGGGTTATATGTCTGTGCAAACATAATGCAGGATTAGGGTTCAGAACTAGATATAGGGAAAGGGGTTATATGTCTGTGCAAACATAATGCAGGATTAGGGTTCAGAACTAGATATAGGAAAAGGGGTTATATGTCTGTGCAAACATAATGCAGGATTAGGGTTCAGAACTAGATATAGGGAAAGGGGTTATATGTCTGTGCAAACATAATGCAGGATTAGGGTTCAGAACTAGATATAGGGAAAGGGGTTATATGTCTGTGCAAACATAATGCAGGATTAGGGTTCAGAACTAGATATAGGGAAAGGGGTTATATGTCTGTGCAAACATAATGCAGGATTAGGGTTCAGAACTAGATATAGGGAAAGGGGTTATATGTCTGTGCAAACATAATGCAGGATTAGGGTTCAGAACTAGATATAGGGAAAGGGGTTATATGTCTGTGCAAACATAATGCAGGATTAGGGTTCAGAACTAGATATAGGGAAAGGGGTTATATGTCTGTGCAAACATAATGCAGGATTAGGGTTCAGAACTAGATATAGGGAAAGGGGTTATATGTCTGTGCAAACATAATGCAGGATTAGGGTTCAGAACTAGATATAGGGAAAGGGGTTATATGTCTGTGCAAACATAATGCAGGATTAGGGTTCAGAACTAGATATAGGGAAAGGGGTTATATGTCTGTGCAAACATAATGCAGGATTAGGGTTCAGAACTAGATATAGGGAAAGGGGTTATATGTCTGTACAAACATAATGCAGGATTAGGGTTCAGAACTAGATATAGGGAAAGGG
The DNA here is from genome assembly GCA_031761405.1 of Serripes groenlandicus. Taxonomy (NCBI): domain Eukaryota; kingdom Metazoa; phylum Mollusca; class Bivalvia; order Cardiida; family Cardiidae; genus Serripes; species Serripes groenlandicus. Next base: position 9,953,892 of record JASEVX010000016.1, read on the forward strand.
GTTATATGTCTGTGCAAACATAATGCAGGATTAGGGTTCAGAACTAGATATAGGGAAAGGGGTTATATGTCTGTGCAAACATAATGCAGGATTAGGGTTCAGAACTAGATATAGGGAAAGGGGTTATATGTCTGTGCAAACATAATGCAGGATTAGGGTTCAGAACTAGATATAGGGAAAGGGGTTATATGTCTGTGCAAACATAATGCAGGATTAGGGTTCAGAACTAGATATAGGGAAAGGGGTTATATGTCTGTGCAAACATAATGCAGGATTAGGGTTCAGAACTAGATATAGGGAAAGGGGTTATATGTCTGTGCAAACATAATGCAGGATTAGGGTTCAGAACTAGATATAGGGAAAGGGGTTATATGTCTGTGCAAACATAATGCAGGATTAGGGTTCAGAACTAGATATAGGGAAAGGGGTTATATGTCTGTGCAAACATAATGCAGGATTAGGGTTCAGAACTAGATATAGGGAAAGGGGTTATATGTCTGTGCAAACATAATGCAGGATTAGGGTTCAGAACTAGATATAGGGAAAGGGGTTATATGCCTGTGCAAACATAATGCAGGATTAGGGTTCAGAACTAGATATAGGGAAAGGGGTTATATGTCTGTGCAAACATAATGCAGGATTAGGGTTCAGAACTAGATATAGGGAAAGGGGTTATATGTCTGTGCAAACATAATGCAGGATTAGGGTTCAGAACTAGATATAGGGAAAGGGGTTATATGTCTGTGCAAACATAATGCAGGATTAGGGTTCAGAACTAGATATAGGGAAAGGGGTTATATGTCTGTGCAAACATAATGCAGGATTAGGGTTCAGAACTAGATATAGGGAAAGGGGTTATATGTCTGTACAAACATAATGCAGGATTAGGGTTCAGAACTAGATATAGGGAAAGGGGTTATATGCCTGTGCAAACATAATGCAGGATTAGGGTTCAGAACTAGATATAGGGAAAGGGGTTATATGTCTGTGCAAACATAATGCATGATTAGGGTTCAGAACTAGATATAGGGAAAGGGGTTATATGTCTGTGCAAACATAATGCAGGATTAGGGTTCAGAACTAGATATAGGGAAAGGGGTTATATGTCTGTGCAAACATAATGCAGGATTAGGGTTCAGAACTAGATATAGAGAAAGGGGTTATATGTCTGTGCAAACATAATGCAGGATTAGGGTTCAGAACTAGATATAGGGAAAGGGGTTATATGTCTGTACAAACATAATGCAGGATTAGGGTTCAGAACTAGATATAGGGAAAGGGGTTATATGCCTGTGCAAACATAATGCAGGATTAGGGTTCAGAACTAGATCTAGGGAAAGGGGTTATTTGCCTGTGCAAACATAATGCAGGATTAGGGTTCAGAACTAGATATAGGGAAAGGGGTTATATGCCTGTGCAAACATAATGCAGGATTAGGGTTCAGAACTAGATATAGGGAAAGGGGTTATATGCCTGTGCAAACATAATGCAGGATTAGGGTTCAGAACTAGATATAGGGAAAGGGGTTATATGCCTGTGCCAACCTAATGCAGAATTAGGGTTCAGAACTAGATATAGGGAAAGGGGTTATATGTCTGTGCAAACATAATGCAGGATTAGGGTTCAGAACTAGATATAAGGAAAGGGGTTATATGCCTGTGCAAACATAATGCAGGATTAGGGTTCAGAACTAGATATAGGGAAAGGGGTTATATGCCTGTGCAAACATAATGCAGGATTAGGGTTCAGAACTAGATATAGGGAAAGGGGTTATATGCCTGTGCAAACATAATGCAGGATTAGGGTTCAGAACTAGATATAGGGAAAGGGGTTATATGCCTGTGCAAACATAATGCAGGATTAGGGTTCAGAACTAGATATAGGGAAAGGGGTTATATGCCTGTGCAAACATAATGCAGGATTAGGGTTCAGAACTAGATATAGGGAAAGGGGTTATATGCCTGTGCAAACATAATGCAGGATTAGGGTTCAGAACTAGATATAGGGAAAGGGGTTATATGCCTGTGCAAACATAATGCAGGATTAGGGTTCAGAACTAGATATAGGGAAAGGGGTGAGATGCCTTTGCAAACATAATGCAGGATTAGGGTTCAGAACTAGATATAGGGAAATGGGTGAGATGCCTATGCAAACATAATGCAGGATTAGGGTTCAGAACTAGATATAGGGAAAGGGGTGAGATGCCTATGCAAACATAATGCAGGATTAGGGTTCAGAACTAGATATAGGGAAAGGGGTTATATGCCTGTGCAAACATAATGCAGGATTAGGGTTCAGAACTAGATATAGGGAAAGGGGTTATATGCCTGTGCAAACATAATGCAGGATTAGGGTTCAGAACTAGATATAGGGAAAGGGGTTATATGCCTGTGCAAACATAATGCAGGATTAGGGTTCAGAACTAGATATAGGGAAAGGGGTTATATGCCTGTGCAAACATAATGCAGGATTAGGGTTCAGAACTAGATATAGGGAAAGGGGTTATATGCCTGTGCAAACATAATGCAGGATTAGGGTTCAGAACTAGATATAGGGAAAGGGGTTATATACCTGTGCAAACATAATGCAGGAATAGGGTTCAGAACTAGATATAGGGAAAGGGGTTATATGCCTGTGCAAACATAATGCAGGATTAGGGTTCAGAACTAGATATAGGGAAAGGGGTTATATGCCTGTGCAAACATAATGCAGGATTAGGGTTCAGAACTAGATATAGGGAAAGGGGTTATATGCCTGTGCAAACATAAGGCAGGATTAGGGTTCAGAACTAGATATAGGGAAAGGGGTTATATGCCTGTGCAAACATAATGCAGGATTAGGGTTCAGGACTAGATATGAGCCGTTCTACGAGAAAACCAACAATGTGGACTCTGCGTAAAGTATCGATCCGGATCAGCCTAAGCATGCCGCGCAGGCTTACCAGGACAGACACTTCTTGCCTCCTGTGGATTTTCTGTTTCATGATTCATTTCTCTATACCTCTATCTCCTTGAAACGGAATGTGTCGGCCCGGATTAGCCTGCGCGGGCTGATCTCGGTCGATACATTACGCAGAGTCCTTAATGTTGGTTTTCTCATGGAACGGCTCATATAGTGAAATGTTTCATATTCAAGAGTCGTGGTTCAGTAGCACCTACGTTATCGCCCGTAGATTAAGATCTGTTCGCGCAAGCATTCTGTCTTATACAAATCTATCTTTGCCTATCAGAAGATGAACTTAAACCTAAGTGTGTGTGTGTGTGTGTGTGTGTGTGTGTGTGTGTGTGTGTGTGTGTGTGTGTGTGTGTGTGTGTGTGTGTGTGTGTGTGTGTGTGTGTGTGTGTGTGTGTGTGTGTGTGTGTGTGTGTGTGTGTGTGTGTGTGTGTGTGTGTGTGTGTGTGTGTGTGTGTGTGTGTGTGTGTGTGTGTGTGTGTGTGTGTGTGTGTGTGTGTGTGTGTGTGTGTGTGTGTGTGTGTGTGTGTGTGTGTGTGTGTGTGTGTGTCTCTCTCTCTCTCTCTCTCAGTGCGATGATGGCTTATTCCAACTAAGCGTAGAGCGACAGCCTCGTTTTCAAGAGATGACCGGTTCGATCCCCGGCCGGTGATATCAAAGACTTTAAAAACGATAACATTGGAATTCCCTTCTTGGTGTCAGGATCAATGGACCAGTAGTGGCAACTAATCCAAGAACGCCGTGATATAACTAGAACATTGTTGAAAGCGGCGACAACGAATGTAAGAACGCCGTAATATATCTAGAACATTGTTGAAAGTGGCGACAACTTACCTAGGAACGCCGTGATATAACTAGAACATTGTTGAAAGCGGCGATAACTTACCTAGGAACGCCGTGATATAACTAGAACATTGTTGAAAGCGGCGACAACTTACCTAAGAACGCCGTGATATAACTAGAACATTGTTGAAAGCGGTGACAACTTACCTAGGAACGCCGTGATATAACTAGAACATTGTTGAAAGCGTCGATAACACATTATGTAAGATAGCCGTGATATAACTAGAACATTGTTGAAAGCGGTAACATTCGTTGTCGTCGCTTTCATCAATGTTCCAGTTATATCACGGCTATCTTATTTAATGTGTTATCGACGCTTTCAACAATGTTCTAGTTATATCACGGCGTTCCTAGGGAAGTTGTCACCGCTTTCAACAATGTTCCAGTTATATCACGGCTATCTTACATAATGTGTTATCGACGCTTTCAACAATGTTCTAGTTATATCACGGCGTTCTTAGGTAAGTTCTTACCGCTTTCAACAATGTTCTAGTTATATCACGGCGTTCCTATGTAAGTTGTCACCGCTTTCAACAATGTTCCAGTTATATCACGGCGTTCTTACATAATGTGTTATCGACGCTATCAACAATGTTCCAGTTATATCACGGCTATCTTACATGATGTGTTATCGACGCTATCAACAATGTTCCAGTTATATCACGGCTATCTTACATAATGTGTTATCGACGCTATCAACAATGTTCCAGTTATATCACGGCTATCTTACATAATGTGTTATCGACGCTATCAACAATGTTCCAGTTATATCACGGCTATCTTACATGATGTGTTATCGACGCTATCAACAATGTTCCAGTTATATCACGGCTATCTTACATAATGTGTTATTGACGCTATCAACAATGTTCCAGTTATATCACGGCTATCTTACATAATGTGTTATCGACGCTATCAACAATGTTCCAGTAATATCACGGCTATCTTACATGATGTGTTATCGACGCTATCAACAATGTTCCAGTTATATCACGGCGTTCTTACATAATGTGTTATCGACGCTATCAACAATGTTCCAGTTATATCACGGCTATCTTACATAACGTGTTATCGACGCTATCAACAATGTTCCAGTTATATCACGGCTATCTTACTACATGATGTGTTATCGACGCTATCAACAATGTTCCAGTTATATCATGGCTATCTTACATAATGTGTTATCGACGCTTTCAACAATGTTCTAGTTATATCAAGGCGTTCTTACATAATGTGTTATCGACGCTATCAACAATGTTCCAGTTATATCACGGCCTTCTTACATAATGTGTTATCGACGCTTTCAACAATGTTCTAGTTATATCAAGGCGTTCTTAGGTAAGTTGTCACCGCTTTCAACAATGTTCTAGTTATATCACGGCGTTCTTAGGTAAGTTGTCGCCACTTTCAACAATGTTCTAGTTATATCACGACGTTCCTAGATAAGTTGTCACCGCTTTCAACAATGTTCCAATTATATCACGATATTCCTAGGTAAGTTGTCGCCAATTTCAACAAGGTTCTAGTTATATCACGGCGTTCCTAGGTAAGTTGTCACCGCTTTCATCAATGTTCCAGTTATATCACGGCGTTCCTAGGTAAGTTGTCACCGCTTTAAGCAATGTTCTAGTTATATCACGGTGTTCTGAGGTAAGTTGTCGCCGCTTTCATCAATGTTCTACTTATATCACGGCGTTCCTAGGTAAGTTGTCACCGCTTTCATCAATGTTCCAGTTATATCACGGCGTTCTTAGGTAAGTTCTTACCGCTTTCAACAATGTTCTAGTTATATCACGGCGTTCCTAGGTAAGTTGTCACCGCTTTCAACAATGTTCTAGTTATATCACGGCGTTCTTACATTCCTTGTCGCCGCTTTCATCAATGTTCCAGTTATATCACGACTATCTTACATAATGTGTTATCGACGCTTTCAACAATGTTCCAGTTATATCACGGTGTTCTTACATTCGTTGTCGCCGCTTTCATCAATGTTCCAGTTATATCACGGCTATCTTACATAATGTGTTATCGACGCTTTCAACAATGTTCCAGTTATATCACGGCGTTCTTACATTCGTTGTCGCCGCTTTCATCAATGTTCCAGTTATATCACGGCGTTCTTACATAATGTGTTATCGACGCTTTCAACAATGTTCCAGTTATATCACGGCGTTCTTAGGTAAGTTGTTACCGCTTTCAACAATGTTCTAGTTATATCACGGCGTTCCTAGGTAAGTTGTCACCGCTTTCAACAATGTTCCAGTTATATCACGGCGTTCCTAGGTAAGTTGTTATCGCTTTCAACAATGTTCTAGTTATATCACGGCGTTCCTAGGTACGTTGTCACCGCTTTCAGCAATGTTCTAGTTATATCACGGCGTTCCTAGGTAAGTTGTTATCGCTTTCAACATTGTTCTAGTTATATCACGGCGTTCCTAGGTAAGTTGTTATCGCTTTCAACAATGTTCCAGTTATATCACGGCGTTCCTAGGTAAGTTGTCGCCGCTTTCAACAATGTTCCAGTTATATCACGGCGTTCTTACATTCGTTGTCGCCGCTTTCATCAATGTTCCAGTTATATCACGGCGTTCTTACATAATGTGTTATCGACGCTTTCAACAATGTTCCAGTTATATCACGGCGTTCTTAGGTAAGTTGTCACCGCTTTCATCAATGTTCCAGTTATATCACGGCGTTCTTACATAATGTGTTATCGACGCTTTCAACAATGTTCTAGTTATATCACGGCGTTCCTAGGTAAGTTGTCACCGCTTTCAGCAATGTTCTAGTTATATCACGGCGTTCCTAGGTAAGTTGTCGCCGCTTTCAACAATGTTCCATTATGTAAGATAGCCATTATGTAAGATAGCCGTGATATAACTGGAACATTGTTGATAGCGTCGATAACACATTATGTAAGATAGCCGTGATATAACTGGAACATTGTTGATAGCGTCGATAACACATCATGTAAGATAGCCGTGATATAACTGGAACATTGTTGATAGCGTCGATAACACATTATGTAAGAACGCCGTGATATAACTGGAACATTGTTGAAAGCGGTGACAACTTACCTAGGAACGCCGTGATATAACTAGAACATTGTTGAAAGCGGTAAGAACTTACCTAAGAACGCCGTGATATAACTAGAACATTGTTGAAAGCGTCGATAACACATTATGTAAGATAGCCGTGATATAACTGGAACATTGTTGAAAGCGGTGACAACTTCCCTAGGAACGCCGTGATATAACTAGAACATTGTTGAAAGCGGTGACAACTTACCTTAGAACGCCCCGATATAACTAGAACATTGTTGAAAGCGTCGATAACACATTATGTAAGAAGGCTGTGATATAACTGGAACATTGATGAAAGCGGTGACAACTTACCTAGGAACGCCGTGATATAACTAGAACATTGTTGAAAGCGTCGATAACACATTATGTAAGAAGGCCGTGATATAACTCGACATTGTTGAAAGCGGTGACAACTTACCTAGGAACGCCGTGATATAACTAGAACATTGTTGAAAGCGGTGACAACTTACCTAAGAACACCGTGATATAACTAGAACATTGTTGAAAGCGGCGATAACTTACCTAGGAACGCCGTGATATAACTGGAACATTGTTGAAAGCGGCGACAACTTACCTAAGAACACCGTGATATAACTAGAACATTGTTGAAAGCGGCGACAACTTACCTAAGAACGCCGTGATATAACTAGAACATTGTTGAAAGCGGTGACAACTTACCTAAGAACGCCGTGATATAACTAGAACATTGTTGAAAGCGTCGACAACTTACCTAAGAACACCCTGATATAACTAGAACATTGTTGATAGCGTCGATAACACATTATGTAAGAACGCCGTGATATAACTGGAACATTGTTGAAAGCGGCGACAACTTACCTCAGAACGTCGTGATATAACTAGAATATTGTTGAAAGCGGTGACAACTTACCTAAGAACGCCGTGATATAACTAGAACATTGTTGTAAGCGTCGATAACGCATTATGTAAGAAGGCCGTGATATAACTGGAACATTGTTGAAAGCGGCGACAACTTACCTAGGAACGCCGTGATATAACTAGAACATTGTTGAAAGCGGTAACAACTTACCTAAGAACGCCGTGATATAACTGGAACATTGTTGATAGCGTCAATAACACATTATGTAAGAACGCCGTGATATAACTGTAACATTGTTGAAAGCGGCGACAATTTACCTAGGAACGCCGTGATATAACTAGAACATTGTTGAAATCGGCGACAACTTACCTAGGATTACCGTGATATAACTAGAACATTGTTGAAAGCGGCGACAACACCTTATAAAACAAACAAATAACACATGTAGGTAGTTTGTGTCTAATATGTTCAGAAAAGCTGTTCAAATTCACGTATTGAAGGATCAGGATTATTTCAATGTAGTTTCTGTTACGTGTCGGAGATAAGTCATGTTCTTAATCGTAACTCCTTTCTGTCATAAAGACGCTTTCTCACATACAGACGCTTTCTGGCGCCTATGCAGCAGACGACTTTTGAAAAGATTGTGGTAAAAAGTGAAAATGCTCATTACGAGCAATCTCTCATATTACCATAATGTGTGCAACTATTGTCAATAAGTAAGCTTTTTTTATTCAAGAGATTTTCCATAATTTGGCGAGATATTTTGAAACTCGTCTGCTGCAGATGTTCTGTATGTGGGAACAGGGTTAAAACGATTAATCAAATATAAATAAGTTTGAAGATTTAAATTATTTGTATAAACGCAATCACACATGTAACATGGTTCTACTTGCCACGCTGTTCATTTGTAGTTTTGCTGTTGGGTATGGCGCATCAGACATTGAACCCTGCATCACAAAGCAGGACTTTGAAACGGCCATGGGCAAGCTTGGGACGGAGATGACAGGCATGCGCGAGCTGAATGATGTAATGATTAAGAAAATATTTGAGTTGGAACTGGAAAATGTAGAAACAAAGAATCGGTTGTCCGATTTGCAAAACGAGTTCAAGAAACAGATAACCGATCGGCCAATTGAGAAAACGAGGCTTCCTGCCGGGAACCTACATCCATTCGCCGAACCGATATGGCAACAAACTATTCAGCGGAACCAAACGCTAGAAAGCAATGAATACGACCATGACAAATCACCGGGAATCTTAGAAGTGCTCGCTGATAATGGTATCCCAAAGCACGATCGTGCATCTGGTAAACCTGGGATAAGGAGTGGTCGTTCAGCAGCCCTAACCCAACCGCATCAGTTACTAGGTATGTGTTTGTGTAACCTTGCTTTTGAATAATTTATTTGTTGTCTGTCTGACCGTCTGTGCCCCTCGCCTTCACTTCCTGACACAATGGTGGGCGACACATGTGTTCCTTCAATACTCGTGTTTTGTTATCCGTGTTCCCCTTACAACAAATATGCAGCAGACGTCTTAAAAAAAATTAAAAAAAAATGTTAGATTTTTTTTATTTTTTTTGTAAAGTCGTCTGCTTCAGAAGTTCCATAACGCATTTGCAAATGTTAAAGCGTTGATATCTTATCTGAAACGTACATGGACTAAATACAATTGTTTGGCCCTTTTGAAAGAAACATACGAACAACCTTGATAACGGTCAATGTTGTAGGTCAATGTTGTAGGTCGATGTTGTATGTCGATGTTGTATGTCGATGCTGTAGGTCGATGTTGTAGGTCGATGCTGTAGGTCGATGTTGTAGGTCGATGCTGTAGGTCGATGTTGTAGGTCGATGTTGCATGTTAAATGGTGTTTCACGCAGCTTCAATATTTTTCCAGTTAGAACACGACGTTTCTTGGGTTAGGTATTCCTACTTCAAGCCCATTCATCTTGACACCAGCGAGTCTCTCGTAACGATAACCTACATTCCTGACCCCTAACACCGATGCATCAGTCGTAATGCTATCCACGCAATCCTGAGCGCAACAGAAACATCACTTCCTTTTTGTAGTCGTTGGTATAACCATATCGGGGATCGAATCCTCTAATCACTATACCTAAAAGTCTTCTGAGTGAGACCCGTCAAAAGGTGTAGGCTAAGGGAAAGGCTATACGCACAGCTGTAGCAAAGCGTGTAACATCTAAACTATTGAAGTAATATCCTTGACATAGGGTTACCAACCTTGTGTTAAAAGGAAAAATGACTCACTTTGAACAACTGCTCCATTTATCAAAAATGTTTCCAAAATGCATCCTCGATATTCGGCGTCTTTATTTAAAACTAATAATAAAGACTTTGATAATAATATCCATTATCGTATAGTATTGTTAATTATTATCTTCAGGAAGGCAGACAGTCGAAAACATTGCATTTTCGCTTTTCGTAAAGGATGACATTACCAACCTGGCGAAAGACCAGATTATTAAATACCAGGGCATCATGGTAAACGACGGTAACGGCTACGACGTAAACACCGGCATCTTTACGGCACCGAGATCGGGACTCTACCTGTTTGCGGTCTTCGTTGAAGACTTTCACGATCAAGAACTTTATGTGATTTTACGTCAGGATGGCAAAATACGCATGAAGGCTGTTGCGGAACCATATGCAGAAGGTCAAAATATCCAGGGGGGCAACGTAGTGCTGTTGCACGTCACTCAGGGAACGAGCCTGTGGATTTCTATCGACAGTGGAAACCGAATTCAGAAAAGTTGGAGCACGTTTTCTGGCATTCTCCTCTACTAGAGACGTATTTTTCAAGTGTTTTTCTCATGAAAATCTTAATCAATTAAAGCGATTACGATTCATTAGCAATATTTCATTTTTTTCAGCTCCATAATCATACTTTCTAAATGGAGTCAATTTAACTTTTTTTTTTTTGACTAATTTGGCAAGTCACATACATCTTTAGCACTACCCCACCAAAGATACCGCCCCTCTCCGCCGCCCCAATTTTCATATAGTCAGCAACAACAACAAAACAATGGCTGAACACAGAAAGCTTTCAACATTATGAAGATGGTCCCAATCTTAGTTTTAAATATCGGTTGTAAACTAAATAACGCAAACGTTTGTTTTCCATGCTACTGTAATAGCTGCTAACGTTGGTCACCTGACCTCACGCGTGATCCCTTTGATGGCTAGAGCCGACTTTTGAAGCCTGTGCAGTAACCAGTATAGAGCCAGTGGTTTGAGCCGCGGTCTCGTATCAATGTATTGAGCCGCGGTTTCGTATCAATGTTTTGAGCCGCGGTTTCGTATCAATATATTAAGCCGCGGTTTCGTATCAAGGTTTTGAGCCGTGGTTTAGTATCAATGTATTGAGCCGCGGTTTCGTATCAATGTATTGAGCCGCGGTTTCGTATCAATGTATTGAGCCGCGGTTTTGTATCATTGTATTGAGCGGCGGTTTCGTATCAATGTATTGAGCAGCGGTTTCGTATCATTGTATTGAGCCGCGGTTTTGTATCATTGTATTGAGCGGCGGTTTCGTATCAATGTATTGAGCAGCGGTCTCGTATCATTGTATTGAGCCGCGGTTTTGTATCATTGTATTGAGCGGCGGTTTCGTATCAATGTATTGAGCCACGGTTTTGTATCAATGTGTTGAGCCGCGGTTTCGTATCATTGTATTGAGCCGCGGTTTCGTATTATTTTATTGAGCCGCGGTTTCGAATAAATGTATTGAGCCGCGGTTTCGTATCAATGTACTTTATAGAACGGACGAGTTCCGAGGTAAATCGCTTCTTTTCCCGAAACTGTTTGTTTATGTCAATGATGATCGACCGTTTCCTGTGTAATTCATCAACCAGTACCACTGGCCCATTTATCCTGACATCAGCGATTCTTTGTTGTATTGGGGTTTTACTCCGTTTTCAACATTATTTCAGTTATATCACGGCGACAGTTCACTTATTCATGATCCCTTGGTAAACAAACCAGTACTATGCTAGGAAATGTGCCTTGCCCAAGGGCACTCCACCATGACCGTCGTGCCGCGACTGAGGATCGATCTCGGGACGCCCCATTTCAAATCCCCGACGCTAACCACTCGACCACGGCGGATTCCTGACATCATCGTAATGATAACCTCACTATAGAAGGGACGGCAATTACAACTCATACAACTTAAAATAAAGTATATCTCGAAACTTGACTGAACTCACGGCTCCTGGCTTGAAGTAGTAATTGGCCTGAATTCTCTTTATTAACCCTTTCCCACCTGCAGACGCATTTTTTCGCAATAGCAGCAGACCACCTTTTAAAACATTGCTGCCAAAGGTTAAATTGCTCATGATGAGCTTTGGCCACAACGTTTTCAACCTTGATTTGTTTAGGTTTCTGTCACTATGTTTTCAAAGTCGTCTGCTGCAGATTTGTTGTATATTGGAAAGGGTTAAACCTAGCTGTGTATTCTGGCCCACTTTCGCTGTCTTTGTTTTAACCATGTTTGATTGTCCGTTATTGATAAACAAGAATTCTGTTGTCAATTAAAATGACATGTTTATTATAAATAACAATAACTCTGACCGAGACGTATACAAATATAAACCTTTGGACAATTGTACGATTCTGCGAACGCTTTTAGACTATAATCAGTCTATGCGATTACACAATTCAATCTGGATTTCCCTTGCTCTTCCGGATTGTTTGGGGGTATTTGAATGAGCTAATTAAAAACAAAAAGACGGTACAAATGCTCGACATGAAACCATAGAAAAGTAGGTACATATATGCAGAACTCTAAATAAGAAGAGTATTTCACATCTCAAAATCCTTATATGACGCTCAAACCACATGTTGTGGGTACTCAAAAGAATCGTCTCAGTGAGACAATTCTTTTGAGTACCCACAACATAGGGATTGGTTGAGTAATAAGAGAGATATTGTCGGGCAAAGACCAGTTTACTCCACATAATATAGTCCTCTGTATATGCTTGAATCCGGACTACTTTATGCTATGGCGATACTTTTGGTGATTCATTATGTCGGCCAGTAGAAGTACTTAATTATCCCTGCTCATGATTTTAAATGACTTTTGACTCCTCAAAAGCAGTTGATTTTTCAAAACATTGCGGGAAAAGAAGAAATTGACAGAAAGGAGCATGTTTACTTTCACCGTAAGATGTTTTCAAGTGAGGCCACATCAAGTAAATACATATAGTTACCTATCGCTGTACGTCATCTGACACTCTGTGTGTGACAGCGTTCAATTGTCAATCAATACTTTAACATTGGTAGTACTGGTCGACGCTCTTGGCGCTCAGGGTTGCGGGGTAAGTATCGCAACTAACTGGCTGGTTTCAGGTTAATGGTCCAGTAGTACTGGTAACTTACTAAGGAATCGACGAGATATAACTGAACAATTCTTGAAAGCGGCGTAAAACACCAAACAATCAATAGTGTGTGCACCGAGAACATGCTGAGCCCTTTCCAACATACACCAGCATGGTGACGCAGCTACACCAGACGACTGTTGAAACCATTGTGACAAACTGAGGAGAAATTGCCCATAAGTCACTAATTATATTTTCATTAATAGAGTTTGAAAATTACATGCAGGAACAGTATACATATATATAGATACAGTTTATCACTGTTAAAGGTGCTGAACTCCAGAAAATTGATATCAAACTTATAAAACTGTTCAAAACTTGTCTTGAAATATTAGAATAATAATTCTGGGATAAGATTAGAGAAATAATGTCACTTTCCAGTACCATAACCATCTGAATATTCGTTTATGCTTCATTTTTTACTGGGTAGACATACCCAATAAGCCAAATTTTGTTGGAACATCAGTGAAAAGCTTAAGGCGTGAGAACTCCAATATATGTTTAACAAATGCTTTAAAAATTAATGCGCCGAGAGGTCAAATATGGAAGCTTATTAACATTCGCAAAGTGGAACGGAGAAGAACAAAGAGATCGCGTTAACATGCAGTTGCGGATTCACCTGGGGTCCCGTAGGGTCCGTGCGACGAAACATGTTAATTTGTATACTTGTGACCTCTTGCACTCAGGTGAGCGTTATAGTGCTCCTACTTTGCGAATGCCAGTTTCATAATATTTACTATGTTTGATATGATCTCTTAACTTCTTAACAATAACTACATAAATATAAGCTGCAATTGTTATTTCCTTTCACATTTCCCCTTCTTCTCCTTCTTTCCTGCAGCGCCCAGGCCGTCAGCACTATAGTGCTTTGATTTAACATTTACTGCGCAAAATAGTTTTAAAGTACTTATAATTTACTTTGTTGTAACTATTAGCAATATTAACAGAACTTTCAACATTTCGAAATGTTGATCTCCATCTGGAGTTCAGCACCTTTAATTATAACCAGCCGAGCCCCGGTAGCTTAGTCGGTAGCGACGCGGGCTGTCAATTAATGGGTTGTGAGTTCGAATCCCAGCTCGGCCAACATTCTTTCCGACGTTTGACAAAAGTCATTGTGACCTGCGTCATTCGTCTTTCACCAATGGGCGCATGAGTAGGTGAACTGGCCGCCGTGATATGACTGAAAAATTGTTGAAAACCGCGTTAAACCCCAATTAATCAATCAATCATTAATTATAACCACGATATGGACAACAGAGTTGTAGACACTTTATATTTTAAGTATGTAACGATTTTGGAGAAATATGTTATGCTATTCGCATTATGATTATCGATATAAACTAGTTTGAGCATATAACAACGTTTGCTTTCTCTTTTTCCCGAGGGTCGCATGATTTATAACAAGTTATTGGTGTACGCATTCATCATCATTAGTATCTGTGTATGGCTGTGTTTATCTGAGCCGTCCCGCGAGAAAACCAACATTATGGCCTCTGCGTAATGTATCGATTCAGATCAGCATATGCAGTCCCCACAGCCTAATCCGGGCCTACATATTCCGTCTTAGGAGGATAGGGGTATAGAATAATGATTCATGAAACAGAAAAGTGTATGTCCGGGTTAGCCTGCGCGGCATGCTTAGGTTGATCCGGGTCGAGACTTTACGTAGAGACCCCAATGTTGGTTTTCTAGCGGGACGGCTCAATTCTGTTGAGACTTTAAATTGTAGGAATACATGACAATTTTAGAGTATTTTTTTTTTATGTCATCATCATTATTATTGTTATCATAAACGAGTTTCTCGCTTTAAGTTTACCAACAGTTTGTGTGGATTTAACAGTTTTTTAGTAAGTTGTTATTTATTATATTCATGTAATTTACAAACTATCGACGACGAATACCACTTTATTATCGAATGCCTTTGTCACCAGAATCTTCGAGAAATATACATTAAACGTTACTATTACATCAAGCCAAGCATGCAAAAGTTTATACATCTAATGAAAATTAAAAATCCAGCCTCATTATTAAAGCTATGTAAATTCATAAAATATGCTTTTGAAGAAAGAAATAGTCACATTCCTCCGTGAGGTTTTACACGATAACATAAACAGACAAATATTTTCACTAAATCAATTATTTTCCATTTTTTCTCGAGTAACATTCTATGGAATCCTATTGTAGTATATATGTCACGATATGAAATTTAAATTGAATTTGTATTTGTATTTGTATATGAAATTGAATTTGTACATGTATTTGTATTTATAACAATGATGTACTTATTTTGTACAAGTTGAAAATAAAGTATCTATCTATCTATCATGATAATTATTATAATCAAGTGTTAGAACCGATTAACGTTCGGTCACTCTGTCTCGATCTCGTTATTCAGAGAGAGTAATTGATGCACGCATTCATCATCTTTATATCATCGGTCCATCATCGCTTACCGACAGTTTGTGTGTGTGTGTGTGTGCCAGCTGACCTGATAAGATTTTGTTTACCCTCGCAGTGCAGAATGAACTATCAAGTTGACGTTTATTTGAAGACAGTTTATATTATAGGATTGTAACTGTTTAAGCGTAAGTTTTCTAATGTTATTATCATTAAAATTATTATTATGGACTAGTTTTAGTTCAGAACAACGTGATCTCACTATTTCCTTAATTCGTAGTTTATGAACGAGTTATTGATGTATGCAATCATCATGTTTGTTATCGGTCCAGCATCTTTTACCGACAGTTAGTGTGTCAGCGTTCATTTGTGGACACTTTATATTATAGGATTGTAAGAGTTCAAGCGTGAGTTTGTTATGTTATTATCATTCTAATCATTATTATTGACTAGTTTTAGTTTAGAACAACGTGATCTCAATGTTCCACAATTTGTAGTTAAGAACGAGTTATTGATGAATGCAATCATACCTTTATCATCGGTCCATCATCGCTTACAGACAGTTTGTGTGTCAGCGTTTATTTGTAGACACTTCATATAATAGTATTGTAACAGTTTAAGCGTGAGTTTCATATACAATATTTAGGATTGTAAGAGTTTAAGCGTAAGTTTGTTATGTTAGTATCGTTCTAATCATTATTATAAACTAGTTCTAGTTTAGAGAAATGTTTGGTCTATATATTCCTTATTTCGTGATTCAGAACAAGTCATTATTTAATATAGTCTCTCTCTCTCTCTCTCTCTCTCTCTCTCTCTCTCTCTCTCTCTCTAAGAAATATCTTTGTTATTTTGAAATGATCTTACATTTGGGAGGAAATAAAGAATAATAATAATAATAAAACATTTTTTTATTATAAACAAGTGTTAGAACTGATTAACGTTTGGTCACTCTGTCTCGATCTCGTTATTCAGAAATAATTGATGCACGCATTCATCAAATTTATTATCGGTTCATCATCTATTACCGACAGTGTGTGTGTGTCAACTGACCTGATTTAATTGTGTTTACCCTCGCCGTGCAGAATGAACTATTTGGCGTTTATTTGAAGACAGTTTATTGAATAGGATTGTAAGAGTTCAAGCGTAAGTTTGATATGTTTTTATTTATCCTTATAATCATTATTATATACTTGTTTTAGTTTAGAACAATGTGTGCTTACTTTTCGTCAATTCATAGTTTAGAACTAGTTATTGATGAACGCAATCATTATCTTTATCATCGGTCCATCATCGGTCCATCATCACTTACCAACAGTTTGTATGAAGTTTTCTTATGTTATTATCATTCTAATCATGATTGTAAACTAGTTCTAGTTTAGAACGACTTGTGATTTCTTCTCTCCTCAATTCGTGGTTTAGAACGATTTATTGATGTATGCTATCATCATCTTTATCATCGGTCCATCATCGTTTACCGACAGTTTGTGTGTGTCAGCGTTCATTTGTTGACACTTTATTAAGCACAGATATAGCGTTTGTACTCTTTTTCTAAAGTCGACTTTTCCATGATGAAAATTGGGCCACTCCATTGTTCGTCCAGCAGGACATTTTGTGAAACCTAATGTCTAAATGACGTTACGACCTGTCTCACCTGGATCTGCATTGTTTGTCTAAATGACGTTACGACCTGTCTCACCTGAATCTGCATTGTTTGTCTAAATGACGTTACGACCTGTCTCACCTGAATCTGCATTGTTTGTCTAAATGACGTTACGACCTGTCTCACCTGAATCTGCATTGTTTGTCTAAATGACGTTACGACCTGTCTCACCTGGATCTGCATTGTTTGTCTAAATGACGTTACGACCTGTCTCACCTGAATCTGCATTGTTTGTCTAAATGACGTTACGACCTGTCTCACCTGAATCTGCATTGTTTGTCTAAATGACGTTACGACCTGTCTCACCTGAATCTGCATTGTTTGTCTAAATGACGTTACGACCTGTCTCACCTGTATCTGCATTGTTTGTCTAAATGACGTTACGACCTGTCTCACCTGAATCTGCATTGTTTGTCTAAATGACGTTACGACCTGTCTCACCTGAATCTGCATTGTTTGTCTAAATGACGTTACGACCTGTCTCACCTGAATCTGCATTGTTTGTCTAAATGACGTTACGACCTGTCTCACCTGAATCTGCATTGTTTGTCTAAATGACGTTACGACCTGTCTCACCTGAATCTGCATTGTTCGTCTAAATGAGGTTACGACCTGTCTCACCTGAATCTGCATTGTTTGTCTAAATGAGGTTACGACCTGTCTCACCTGAATCTGCATTGTTTGTCTAAATGACGTTACGACCTGTCTCACCTGAATCTGCATTGTTTGTCTAAATGACGTTACGACCTGTCTCACCTGAATCTGCATTGTTTGTCTAAATGAGGTTACGACCTGTCTCACCTGAATCTGCATTGTTTGTCTAAATGACGTTACGACCTGTCTCACCTGAATCTGCATTGTTTGTCTAAATGACGTTACGACCTGTCTCACCTGAATCTGCATTGTTTGTCTAAATGACGTTACGACCTGTCTCACCTGAATCTGCATTGTTTGTCTAAATGACGTTACGACCTGTCTCACCTGAATCTGCATTGTTTGTCTAAATGACGTTACGACCTGTCTCACCTGAATCTGCATTGTTTGTCTAAATGACGTTACGACCTGTCTCACCTGAATCTGCATTGTTTGTCTAAATGACGTTACGACCTGTCTCACCTGAATCTGCATTGTTTGTCTAAATGACGTTACAACCTGTCTCACCTGAATCTGCATTATTTGTCTAAATGACGTTACGACCTGTCTCACCTGAATCTGCATTGTTTGCAAAAGCCTTTAATTGCCTTTGGCAGCGAAAGAGTTAAAAAGGGCAACAATTATTTACACACGGAACAAATTGTATGTAATCTTTATTGTTAATCCAAAGACGATGTATGATGTATGTTATTCAAAAGGAACAGACTGAATCTAAGTTTTTAGTTTAAACTTATCTATTTTACATCGATTGCGAAACAAGCTTTAAGCTTATAGTAATCACTCTCGATGAATAAACCAGTACTCGCGCCGTTTGTTTTGGGAAAAATCTGTTATCAACTGAGGGGCATATTGGCACACCAGGGGTGGGGTCACGTGAACATGTATCATAACTTGCATTTATTTGTAAACGAAGTGAATGTCCTTCATTGAAATATAATTGAAGCCTTTCATTGTTTATGATCAATCTCCATTCTAAGGTAGTTGACCATACACACAGCCAACTATTTATTGATCATAAACAGGAAATAAGTAATCTTGCCAATCATTAGTCTACTCATGTTTTAAAAGTATATAATGATGAGCACCCTTGTGTCAATGCAATATACAGATCGCAAGCAAAATGCGTCGAGGGAATCTAATGACACATTTAAAATTGTCAAGGACGAAATAATTTTGTACGAAAGACCCGATTCGTTTCTTCTTCGCATAGTTGTCGTTCTTTACACTCTCTTTATAGGCAGAGGGTGTGTTTTAAAAGTATATAATGATGAGCGCCCTTGTGTCAATGATGCATAACAATATACAGATCGCAAGCAAAATGACTGTAGAGAATCTTATGACACATTTAACATTTTCAAGGACGAAATCATTTTGTACGAAAGACCCGATTCGTTTCTTCTTCGCATAATTGTCGTTCTTTACACTCTCTTTATAGGCAGAGAGTGTTCATTCAAAGTAATTTTTATATTAAAATCAGTTTAATCTCAGTTTGTTCTTTTCTTCATTTGGTTTGAACCAAATAAACATTTTAAATCACCTATTATTAACTATTTGTAAGTGAGTATAAAAAACGGCTCTCTGCAAAGGAGATTTATCTACGCAGTCGGTATTCGGTAGTCACTTGATCAACATATTTAGCTTAGAAACAGTTCATATTATAGATATGGTTAAACATTATTAAATGCATTCTTCACAAATCAAGACATCTCTTTGAACATGAAAATAACTTTCAGTAAGTTAAAATTGCTATTAAAAGGAGAATTCGACGTAATTTTTATCTCGATATTGACACATAACAGTCTGCTGCAAGTCTAATAGGGACTGTTTTGTCTTTGTAAATAAAACAAAACAACATAAATGCGAGTCAAAATAAAGAAACTGTAAATACTTAAAATATCGGAATTTATTTCATTTTAGGTGAAACAAAAGCAATTGTAATATGTTCAAGACATTTAAATTTGTCTTTTTCTAATAATAATTTATCCTCCCATGTCATTTCCGAAAAGCTATTAAAAATAGAAGTCGCGGACTTCTGCCCGGCGACTAATTATAATATCGGCCAATGGTTGTGTGAACTGAACGCCGTGATAGCATTGGAAAATTGTTGGAAACGGCGTTAAAACAATAATAAATCAATATATACGTCAAGGCCGTACCGTGTGATCTGAGGGAAACTACGTCATTATATAAGATTATTTATTTCTATTTAATTATGATATTATCGGCCACATGCATGATATACCGGCGCAATATATAATTCACCGGTTGACGTGTATATTACACAACTAACAATTACGGTCAGACTGTGATGGACCGGACAGGTTTGTTGACGACTTTTTGACAGAAAATATGTAGCTTGTTCATTTACTTACTAAAACTTATATGCACTGTTACGTATTCCTGTGGACTTGATAAGAGGGAGTGAACAGATCTTTTCGCCACTACATTTCTCTTATTACTCAACCAAATCCTATGTTGTGAGTACTCAAAAGAATCGTCTCACTGAGACATAGGGTTTGAATGTCAATTAAGGATTTCAGAACATGAAAAATACTCCTCATCTAGAGCATTGCAAAATTAGAGACCATCGGTGCTATGTAATGTTCACCATACATATTTTGAAAGCGGATGACCTGCAAACTAACATATCCTGGTAAACTGGGTATTTCCTACCACAAATATAGAAACGCTCCATTTTCGCTTGCCACAATTGATTTCAAAGTGATTTGTGGGTATTGGTTTACCGAATGCCGCGTGATACATGTTTATTGCACGATAATGATTTGTGTGTATTGTTATGCCGCATGATGCATGTTTATTGCACGATAGTTATGATTAATTAGGGAGTAATTAGTTAATATATCACAGTCTTTGAATGCTATATAACAGGCTTATTTTGACGAATGACAGGTTGACAGAAAAACGTTTATTGGCTAATAAGCTGGCGCATACCTTCAATTCTGATGTCATATTTATCTCTTTTGCAACAAACATTAACATGCTTTAACCCCTCTTTCCCACAAACGGAGACACACTGCGACGCATTTGCAACAGACGACATTTGAATGCAATTGCCACACAATGAGAAATTGCTAACGATGCGTTTGGCACAATGTTTCAATTCTATTCAATACTTATACTTTCTTATTAAAAGTGAAAAGTTATTCCATATCTTTGCCTAGATGTTTTCGAATTCGTCTGCTTCAGATGTGATACATGTGTAACGAAAACGTTCGGTATACGTTGCATTTGATATGCAAATTTACATCACCGTTTCGAAGTGATGTAGTTTAGGGCTACATATAAAAGACAAGTGGACCCCTTCAGGGTCGAGTACACTTTTCGCTGAAGGGATCTTCTGCGTCTTTAGCCCGGCACGTTACATTGGTGGCAGCGGTGGGATGAAGACAACTGCCATACCGGAGTTGCCTTACCCATGGGTTTCCCAGGCCAAGACTCGACACGAGTCTTCTCGGAGTGGGAATTAGTGTAACGAAAACTTTCGGTATACATTGCATTATATAATCGTTTCGAAGTGATGGAGTTTAGGGTTACATATATATGACAAGTGGACCCCTTCAGGGTTGAGTATACTTTTCGCTGAAGGGATCTTCTGCGTCTTTAGCCCTGCACGTTACACATGTTAAAGAAAAGTTTATTAATATGAGCCTTTCCACGAGAAAACCAACGTTATGGACTGTGCGTAATGTATCGACCCAGATCAGCCTGCGCTGTTCGCGCAGGCTGATCCGGGCCGACACATTCCGTCTCAGGGAGATAGAGGTATAGAGTATGGTTGCTGAAACAGAAAATCCACAGGAGGCGAAAAGTGTCTGTCCGGATTAGCCTGCGCGGAATGCTAAGGTCGATCCGGTTCGATACTTTACGCTGAGTCCACAATGTTGGTTTTCTCGTGGAACTGCTCATATGTTTTATATGACTTAAGAGTAGTTACAGTGCCATCAGTGTAGAACCAAGCCATGCCGTCTTACCAGACGCTAAACGGTTTTCTGCAAAAACCTAAAATCTTAACTTCGCCAATCATAGAATCGGATATGGACTCTTCCAAATGCAAAGTAGGTCTAGTCCATTTTTGTTAGAAATTTCAGCACAGAAACGTCGTTAAAGCTTACTGTGATAATTCTAAAAATCGGCTATGGATTCTTCCAAATGAAAAGTAGGACATGTCCATTTTTAGAAAATTCAGCATAGAATTTATTGTTTAACTTGCTATTTACTTATCTATCTTTGTCCAAGCTTACTTTTACAATCCTAGAATCAATCCGACTAAAGTACACGATCTGACCAAATGCGTAGCGTTAATAGGAGATGATTTTAATGAGTTTGTCCTAGAATTAGCTATGGACTGTTCCGAATTAAAGGTAGGACAATTCCATTTCTTAAAAGTTCAGCATAGAAAAGGTTAATTGTTTAACTTACTATTTACTTATTCATCGTTGTCCAAGCTTACTTTGACAATCCTAGAATCGGCTATGGAATGTTCCGAATGAAAGTTCAACTTAGAAAAGGTTTCTTGTTTAACTTACTATTTACTAAATCCTCTTCGTCCTCTAGCGTCTTTTAGGCTGCAGTAATCTCTCTCCATTCAAACCTGTTTTGGCCAACCCCGCTAAACAGGTATTGTGTAGCACATATAGTAACTCCACTGGCTGTCAATCAAGGGGATGTAAGTACGAACCCTAAGATCGGCAAACATTCTTACCGACGTTTGACAAAACATTTTGAAATAACATTCGTTTTCCACCAATGGGCTAACAGTCTATGTGGAAAAGCAACCAGTTTTTTGAAAGACTGCTGTGTGGATTACTGGAGTGAATAAGCCAGGTAACTCATGATATTACGGGAAAATTGTTGAAAACGGCGTTAAACCCCAATCAATCTACCTTACAATCATCCCATTTGTGAGAGCTCACTTATAAGAGTTCTTCAAGAAGTTGTCTTTCTGTAAAATTAGTATGCATGTATGAATAAATTGATATTTACAGGGGTAGGGAATCTGATATGAGTTATACTTGTAATTTCTGGCAATTTAAGACCTACCAAGTATCAAGTAACACCCCCGGATCAGCCTAAGCATGCCGCACAGGCTAACCCGCACAGACACTTTTCGCCTCCTGTGAGTTTTCGGTATCAGGAATCATTACTCTATACCTCTACCCCCTGAGACGGAATATGTCGGCCCGGATTAGCCTGTACGGATTGTGCAGGCTGATCTGAGTCGTAACATTACGCTGGGTCAATAGTGTTAGTTTTTCTCGTGGAACGGCTCATAAATCGATTAATTGATAATCACGGGGGCGGAGACTCGGGACATGAAACAGGCATCACTGACAGCTTGAGTAGCATGTATATACATTAATCAGTGTTTATTATGGAACGCCTTTACTGTCTTAGTATGTTATATTGTATTATACGCAGTACATTTTCACGTATATGAGGTACATATTTCATTTGACGTGGTACATTATTCATGATATGCAGTGCATTTTCTATTATGTGTGGTGATTATTGAATAATATGCAGTGCAAAATATTGTTTAAACAGTAGAATAACCATTATACGTTGTACAAACAACGTCATGTGCAATACAAACTATATACTATGCAGTATAAATGACATTATATGTGGTGGGTGTATTTGTTTGTGTATGCAGTAGTTTTACATGTATACGTTGTATGTTGGTCAATATATGCGATGTATGTTTTAATATATGAAGTGCCTGCACGTATCTTTATACCTGGTGAATTATTATGTATGTGTACATAAAAGATCATAGTACGCAATGCATTTGACAATATGTTCGGTCCATACTAATATATACATGGTGTAAACAGCTTTATATGCTGTACATTTTTCATTAGGATGATCATACTTTCCGGCATTCTCCGTAATTATTTATCCGGAAAATACCGAGTCAGACAGATAGATATTAACATTTACACCGTTTACTCAATTTAAAAAAAAGCGCTTGAATAATTTATAAATAGATGTGTAGACATGTTCTGAATACACGTGGGGCAGACATGTCGTCGTCTGCACTGAAATCCGCTCTAGACGAGATTGGTCTGTTCATTCGGCATGATTTTGCAGTCTGATCAAAATCTAAAATCTAAAGTCTGAATATTACTAGTCCAATAATATATGACCTCTCACAAGCTCGAATGCTTTTGTTATAGGAGTAGATTAGTACATGTACTTACATATGCTTATTAGAAGCTTCAGTCAACTTGTGACGATTATGATAAGCAGAGCAAATATGCAGGCTGATTTGAACTTACACTGTTCAGAAAAAACCAAAGTTATGCCTTTTCCGAAAGACAAAATAAAATATATCATGAAAATCACTTTTCAAGTTATTTCTCTTATTTCCAGAAGCTGCTGAGGAATTTAAAGTTGATTGAGGAAACATTACCATAAAGTGGTAACCTAAACACATTTTTAAATCTTTTCCGTAATACAACAAGTATGCATCAGATGACTTTAAGGCAAAATTATAGAAAACCTTAATAAATGAAAGTATAATTATTGAAGAGGGGTTGGTTGAACGCATTGTGACAAATGGAGGAATTTCTCAAGATGAGCAATTTATCCTTTGACCATAATGATTTCAAGAGTTTTCTGCTTCAGGAATTAGAGATCGTCTGCATAGACGACATTCTGCATCTTGTCTATTTAGAAAATGTGTACACTTTTCATAAAGATTGTTCCACAAGGCCTTTTTAAAATGGATCAGACGTTCAAACCTATCTGTCATGCTCGGTAATTTCCGGAAATAATTCCGGAGAATGCCGGAGAATGCCGGAAAGTATGATCATCACCAATGTTAATGCACCGCGTATAAAGTTTAAACCACCGCATATAATCAAGGTACTACCACACGTATTGAAGAATAGACTGCATATAATGTTGTTTGTATTTCATATGATGTTGTTTGCACACTATATAATGTTATTCTACTGTATCTTCATACTTATGCACTTCATATTATTAAATAACCACTATATATTATACAAAATGCACTGCATATCATGCAAAATGTACCACGTCAAATGTAATATGTACCTCGTATACATGAAAATGTACTGCGTATAATGCAATACAACATAGTAAGACACTAAAGGCGTTCCATAGCTCCTAGTGAAGAGTGGTGTATCTGGTTTCGGAATAGTAAACAGCTTAAACAGGTATGTTTTAACTATGTATAGTTGTCCGGATTAGCCTGCGCGGAATGCTAAGGTCGATCCGGTTCGATACTTTACGCTGAGTCCACAATGTTGGTTTTCTCGTGGAACTGCTCATATGTTTTATATGACTCAAGAGTAGTTACAGTGCCATCAGTGTAGAACCAAGCCATGCCGTCTTATCAGACGCTAAACGGTTTTCTGCAAAAACCTCGAATCTTAACTTCGCCAATCATAGAGTCGGATATGGACTCTTCCAAATGCAAAGTAGGTCTAGTCCATTTTTTTTAGACATTTCAGCAAAGAAAAGGTTTATTGTTTAACTTAAATTTTACGTATTCAACGTCGTCAAAGCTTACTTTGATAATCCTAAAATCGGCTATGGACTCTTCCAAATGAAAAGTAGGACATGTCCATTTTTAGAAAATTCAGCATAGAAAAGGTTAATTGTTTTAACTTGTTATTTACTTATTCATCTTTGTCCAAGCTTACTTTGACAATCCTAGAATCGGCTATGAACTGTTCCAAATGAAAAGTAGGACAAGTCCATTTCTTAAACGTTCAGCATAGAAAAGGTTACTTGTTTAACTTACTATTTACTTATTCCTCTTCGTCCTCTAGCCGCTTTCAGGCTGCAGTTATCTCATTTCATTCAAACCTGCTTGTGTCAACCCCGCTAAACAGGTCTTGTGTAGCACATATAGTAACTCCACTGGCTGTCAATCAAGGGGGTGTAAGTACGAACCCTAAGATCGGCAAACATTTTTACCGACGTTTGACAAAACATTTTGAAATAACATTTGTTTTCCACCAATGGGCTAACAATCTATGTGGAAAAGCAACCAGTTTTTTGAAAGACTGCTGTGTGGATTACTGGAGTGAATAAGTCAGGTAACTCATGATATGACTGCAAAATTGTTGAAAACGGCGTTAAACCCCAATCAATCTACCTCACAATCATCCCATTTGTGAGAGTTCACTTATAAGAGTTCTTCAACAAGTTGTCTTTCTGTTAAATTAGTATGCATGTATGAATTAATTGATATTTACAGGGGCAGGGATTATGATATGAGTTAGACTTCAGGGGCGTAGCTTGGCAATAATCAATGTATAGGCCGTCCCGTGAGAAAATCAACATTGTGGACTCTGCGTAAAGTATCGACCCGGATCAGCCTAAGCATGCTGCGCAGGCGTCCTGTGGATTTTCTGTTTCAGGAATCACTACTCTATATATCCCCCCTTAGAGGGAATGTGTCGGCCGGATCAGCGCGGACAGCGCAGGCTGATCTGGTCGATACATTACGCAGATGTGTGTACCGATATACATATGAGCCGTCCCACGAGAAAGCCAACATTGTGGAATCTGCGTAAAAATCGACTCGGATCAGACTAAGCATGCCGCACAGGCTAACCCGAACAGACATTTCTCGCCTCCTGTAGATTTTCTGTATTAGGAATCATTACTCTATACCTCTACCCCCTGAGACGGAATATGTCGGCCCGGATTAGCCTGTACGGATTGCGCAGGCTGATCTGAGTCGTAACATTACGCTGAGTCAATAGTGTTAGTTTTTCTCGTGGAACGGCTCATAAATCGATTAATTGATAATCACGGGGGCGGGGACTCGGGACATGAAACAGGCATCACTGACAGCTTGAGTAGCATGTATATACATTAATCAGTGTTTATCGTACTGTAAATGAAATATTGTTGACAATTCGCACTGTCAAATATCAGTATTAGTGTTTATCTCCTAGTGAAGAGTGGTGTATCTGGTTTCGGAATAGTAAACAGCTTAAACAGGTATGTTTTAACTATGTATAGTTGTATACCATTATGCTGTTCTGAAAATGAAATTTTGATGATATTTCGCACTATCAAAAGATCATTATTAGTCATTGTCTACTTTCCTCGGAATTGTCAACCGCCAAAACAGGTATTTTGAACTGCTTCTATTTAGAAAATGAACTATTTATGATGAATCTCACTGTCAAAGATCATTAGTTGTGCACTACTTATATACTATCATGTTGTTCTGCAAATGAAATATTGACACTATGGGCCTTTCCGTGAGAAAACCAACGTTACGGACTGCGTAATGTATCGACCTAGACCAGCCTTTTTTTGTGTTTACACAAGTCGAGCCCCGGTTGCTCAGTCAGCAGCGACGCGGGCTGTCAATCTAGAGGTTGTGAGTTCGAATCTCAGCTCGGCCGACATTCTTTCCGACGTTTGACAAAAGTCACTGTGACAAGCGTCATTCATCTTTCACCAATGGGCTAATAGTCTATGTGTATGTGGAAAAGCAGCCAGTTGCTTAGTAAGTATGTTGTGTGGAGTACTGGTGTGAGAAGTCTAGGAAACACATAATTAGGTAAACTGGCCGCCGTGATATGACTGAACGATTGTTGAAAACGACGTTAAGCCCAAATCAATCGATCATTTTATTTTTATTTTCAGGAACCCACGTCCAGGAACACACGGTCAAATTAACCATGGCGAGGTTTTACAAACTGCTGTTCATTCTGATCATGATAAACGGGTTACTAGGGCACAATACATTTCGTCGGGGTGACGGCTACTACGGACACAAATTTAGAAAATCCACAAAGAATCTTCGTCGGTTTAAGCCGCTACACTTCCCCGTTCGTGGCCACCCACCCATGGTCCCGTTTCCAGTAAGTATACATGTATATATTGTCAGAGGTCCAGATAAGAAGGGATATCAAGCTCTTTTCCCACAATATATATCTTATTAGCCAACCAAACCCTATGATGTGGGTATTCAACATAATCGTCTCATTGAGGCGATACTTTTGAGTACCCACAACATAGGGTTAGAGGGTGAAATAAGGATTTTAGAACATGCAAAACGCCCTTTATCTAGCGCTCTGCATATTGTAACACAAAACATAAGTTTAAAGTTTTAACGACGATACCCGTTCGGATCAAACCGAGGGCTTTGGCATGTCCCACATGTAAACACATTTTTTAAGCATCTGCAGCAGGTGACTTTTGTGACAAATTGTGACAAAGGGAGAAATTGCGCATAATGTACAATTCTTTTTTTTTGCCACAATGTTTTCAACCATTTCAAATGATTATAGATACCTTTACAGGGATTGTCCATAGTTTTGCTTTGGTGACTTCGTCTGCTGCAGAATTGTTGTATGTTGAAAGGGGTAAAATGGCAAAAGTTGCTCCCCACCTTGGTGCCTCGGGTTACAAAGTTCAAATAAACGAGCGACGCTCTAGGAAAACAAACTCCAAAGCATTTGCACCCACTGTAGTACCAGATCTCCAAGCGCATGTTTTTGCCCCCTCCCCTCCCCCACCAATATATACATGCATTTATAACAATGTGACTGTCATATAAATGTATTGTGTTTTGAAATTAGCGAGCCACATTCAAAAGTATATCGTATTCTTTTTCAGATGTATCCCTTTCCACCAACACCTTCGTCATTCCATCGATTCGATGGCCCATCCTTTCCGTACCTGTATTCAGCTTACCAACCACCGGCCTACCGTACGGCCAAGAAGTTTATTCCAATGAAGTCTATGCATTCACGGTATCTGCCATTCCATCATAAATTTCCAGCGTTTAATCATTTCCAAAATGTCCCTGATTTTTACGGAAAGTCCTCAGTTTTCTACGGAAAACCCGAATCGTTTAGGGATCATCAACTGCATTCATTCAACACACCATACGTCCGGGAACGGTCTAATCTTTACGACACACCGAGGTTTCAGAAGATCACCGCCCATCTGCACCATGGGTTTCCATATGTCTCCCACGAGGGGAACAGAGTAAATATGTCACCACTTGATACAAGACAGCTTGGCACTGAAGGTCAAATGAACGACTTACCTCCAATTAACATGATGGACGTTCCAAAACCGTTTGCACGAGATAGACTGTTTGTGTTATCTAAGAAAGCTAATGATGCACTTTTTCTTAATAGTCCCTTTGGTCATAGAAAAAATACAGATTTCCACTTCAAAGGTGTCAAAGGTGATAATAACATAGGCAGCAGAGAAAGGGTAATTATTGATGTAACTAAAAGTATACTCAGCGGTGCTAAAAACATTGGAGGTGATCCTAATTATATTATTAGAGGAGAAAATGATATCATCGGTACCGCTAATGACGTTGTCGGTGGTGCTAATGGTGTCTTCTTTGGTCATAATGACGTCATCGGTAGTGGTAACGACATCATTGGTGGAGGAAATGACAACATGTTCGTTGATCACGCACCTCTTCCTAGCCATGGTGGCGTTAATGGGTTTATTGGTGGAGTTGTAGGGGAACCTAGCAAACTTAGTGGAGACACAGCAGGTGACTTCAACATCGGAACTGGAACAAACATAATATTAGACCTATCTCAACCTGTTGTTACTATTGGAGATATTACAGCTGGTATTCAAAGCGGCATATCACAAGGTCCTATAGATGGGAATAGACCTATTCAGGATTTCAGCAAAACCGGATCCTTGATTGATTCAAATGATAAAAACAACGATGGTGTTCCGATACAAATCGACCTATTTAATAATGTGATAGATAAAACACTAACTGATAACCATATTCTTGATCATCATGACCACAATCACGATCATCATCATCATCATCATCATCATCACCACCACCACTTGGATAAAGCTAACCTAATAAACGGCGGGGGAGCTCAGACAAACGATCAGACAGCTTTTAAAGGTATAAACGGGACTAGTGCCAGTGGTGTCGGAGGCGACGAAAATACTAGAGAACGATTTGTGTCGGTTGTGTCAAAAGAAAATCCATTTTTAGAACCCATGAACGATATGGGTGCTTTCGGTCCGGGACCGTACTATACGTGCCACCCGCCGTCACGTGTCATTTGTGGCGCCACATTTGACTGGTATCACGTGATTGGCATGGTTGAATGGTGTAAGCGTCATTGTATCGTTGATAATTATTCGACTTATTGTGATGATGACAGGTGCTCCTGTCAATGTGTTTAAGCTTATTATTCAATTCTGCCATTGAGACGTAGCCGAGCCATAGTAGTGCAGTCGGTACCGATGCCGGAGGTCAATCCAGGGGTTGTGAATTCGAACCCCAGCTCGGCCAACATTCTTTTCCGACAAGCGGCATTCGTCTTTCAGAGCTTACAGTCTGTGTGGACAGTAACAGTTGCTTGGAAAGACTGGTGTGTGGATAACTGGTGTGGGAAAGCCAGGAAATACATTGGTGGGTGATTTGGCAGCCTGTATTATTATCATTATTATACCACATTTATATAGCACTTTTATCATAAAATACCTACGTTCAAAAGTGCTTAACAAACAAATACAAATACATTCATACATACAAACAATTTATAAAAAGCATCAGTAGGCTTTTAAATATTACAAATGATAAAAAGGAACACTACAGCTGTACGGACGGCGGTATATCTACAGAGTGATTAAACTTTTTAAAAACAAACCCGTATGAAACTGACCAATTAAGGCTTGAGTTTATCAATGAGAAAATGTGTTTTCAAGGCTCTTTTAAAAGAAGAAAACGTGTCACAGTCCCTTATTCCTGCCGGAAGAGAATTCCATAGGTTTTGGGCAACAGTCACATAACTTCTGTCACCATACATTGTAGTACGACATCTTGATACTACTAGTGTATGTATTATGACTGGATAATTGTTGAAAACGTCGCTAAACGCCAAATCAACCAATAAACAAGTAAGCCGTTAATACTCTACCATATAGACATGAGCCTGGTATTTATGCAAATATGTAAATTACATCTTTGTAGTTTCGTCAAATTAAAACTTTGTGTTATTTATCGAACCATGCGTGTTCACATGAACAATATAATAATAAATGTGTCCACCAATGCTAGAAGTAACTTATCTTCTCAAATAACACTGCTCTGTTTGTATTTTAACCTTATTATATTAATATGACATTCATGTGTAATTTAATACTATATATAGCAATAATAAAACTATTGATAAATGTGAAATAGATCAAAGAACATTCATGGTCATGAAGGTTCATGATATTTGTTTTTTTTATTTAGACAAGTTTTGACATACTAAAACCAACACACAATGTATGCGATCACAAAACATGTGGATATTCTCAATTAATTAAACTATAATCAACGAATAAAGTTGAACACATTGTGGAAAAAGGAGAAACTGCTCATATTATTGTGAGCAGTTTCTTCTTTTGTCGCTATGTTGTCAAGCGTTGTCTCCTGCAAAAGACATCAAAATGCGCCCTCAGGTTGGAAAGAGATGATAGAGAGAAATGAACAAGTAAATGTTAATATCATATCATGGCTTAGAATCGTGTGTTTCGGAACCGTCGAAGCACAGTGGAGTGGCGATATCTCGAAGTCGAACGAATCCCGTAAACTACATCGAGTTAACGACGTATTCGAGTAATACCTCCAGTGTCCAATCTAGGAGGGGGAAGGGGGGGGGGGGGGGGGGGGGGGGGGCCGTGCTAATTCTCACATTGATTTGAATATTCCCCCCTAAATTTGAATGTAAGGTACATATACAAAGAGGGTAAAAAGGCTTTTTTTGTTATAAAATCAATGTTTCGCATTATATTCTCGCCTTATTTTCGAATCCTAGATTAGACACTGACCTCGATTTATGCCATATTCCTTTACGTTTTTCAGCTTTCCAAGTCATTCTAACTTTATTCTTGTTTTACCAAAAGCATTCATAGATGCTGCTGTTCTGAGTCTAGTGTATACGATGTTAAGACCCGGAAGGTCCTGGTATTTAGATACCGGGTTATAGAGATTTGTTGACGCGTCCTTTTTTTCCCTTAATATATTCTTAAAATCGCAAAGTTTAGCACAATAACTTCGCATTTATGAAAATATGTTTCGGAACCATCTCAGTACAGTGTAGACGCGGTTACGAGAAGTCGAACGAGAACCCGTAAACTACATCAGGTCACCGACGTATTCGAGTAATACCTCCAGTGTCCAATCTAGGAGGGGGGCCGTTCTAATTCTCACTGTTTTACCTCAATTTGTTAATAAAACCATCGCCTTGTTATCGAATCCAAGATTAGACACTGATCTCGATTTATGCCACATTCCTTAACGATATTTCAAGTCATTACCAAAAGCATTGATAGCTGCTTCTGTGCTGTCTATAAAAGACATATCCGTTCTAGATGTTGGTTCGAGTTAGTTTAAACTTATTTATTTTAAATCGATGGCGAAACAAGCTTTAAGCTTATATTAATCACGCTCGATGTCTGCTTCCTGGATACTTAACCAGTACTCGCGCCGATTGTGTGGAAAAATCCCAAAGTCAGGACCCGCTCATCACGGGACTCGAACCAGGGACCTTGGTTCGAGTTAAGCTACATATTCGGATGATCGAGATATCGCTATTACACTGTTAACCAATATTTATACAATCGTATGAACATGAACAAGGACGAAGGTTGTATTGATTGATTGATTGAGGTTTATCACCGACTGAAAGAAGGAGAACCCTACTCATGGCTGAACAGGAGCAATTAAACTCGTTCTCATATGCAGACGGTTTTCCGCACCTGCAGCAGACGGCTATTGCAAACAGTGTTGCAAAATAAGCAAATTGCAAATAATGACCATTTCCTCCTTGTATCAGAATGTTTCCAACTATGTCTAATAACTACCCCTTTCATTTAGAGAATGTTGCGATAATTTAAACTTGATGTTTTCAATGCAGTCCAGGGGCGTAGCTTTGCAATAATCAATGTGTAGGCCGTCTCGTGAGAAAATCAACATTGTGGACTCTGGTTAAAGTATCGACCCGGATCAGCATAAGCATGCCACACAGGCTTACCCGGATATACACTTTTCGCCTCCTGTGGATCTGGTCATACATTACGCAGATGTCTATCGCTGCAGCTGCATTTCGGGGCATTTTTAGAAAAAAATATGTAGGCACGTGCCTACAGTGCCTATAGGGAGCTACGCCCCTGCAATGTGGGAAGGGGTCATTTGTGTTTTGTCTTTTCAACATTTGTCAAAAAATATTTCCAAAGTACGGTTCCATTTTAAAATATCTAACAGCAATAGAAGGGATGAAAGAAAGAAGAGAAAGAGATAAATCTCCTTGGTGTATTTTATCTATATTCGGGTTACATGAATAATGTAAATGAGGCAATCTTTTTTTCACCAGCTTTACGCCGAGTTCTCACCTAAAATGAGAAAAAGAAATAGAAAAATTGAACATAACTGACAAGTACATGTTGGATAAGTCGGCAATTTGAATGGTGTTGTAAACCGTGTTCAACAGTATTTCAGTCTTGTCACTGCATTTCCTGGTTTATTTACCAGAAGTAACGTTCACATTTGAGCCGTTCAACGAGAAAACCTACACTATGGCCTTAGCGTAAAGTATCGACCCAGATCAGCCTACGTAGACTAATCCGGGCACACTTTCCGTCTTAGGGGGATATAGGTATAGAGTAATGATTCCCGAAAGAGAAAATCCACACGAGGCGAAAAGTGTCTGCCCGGATTAGCCTGCATGGCATGCTTAGGCTGATCTGGATCGATAATTTGTTAGTTTTCTCCGGGAACGTTCACATTTATCCCGACATCGACGAATCATTTCAGCCGTTCCGCGAGAAAACCAACATTGTGGACTTTTACCCGGATTAGCATAAGCATACCGCGCAGGCTAATCCGGGCAGAAACTTGTCGCCTCCTGTGGATTTTCTACTTCGGAAATCATAACTTTAACCTGCGCGGCATGCTTAAGCTGATCCGGGACGATACTTTACGCAGAATCCACAATGTTGGTTTTCTCGCGGAACGGCTCATCTATCATTTCGAGGGCTTGGTGTGAAACAGTTGTAACTTAAAACCTATTTCGAAAACCCTGGTTTGGGGCAATTTTGACCCTTTTGTAAACAATGCAAATTTAGGTGCCATTGCTCAGAACGAGCAATGGCACCTAAATTTCCATTGTTTACAAAGAAAAATGATTTAACGCTTATAAAGACTTTATGGCGAGGTGATTAACCTTGGTCAAAAAATAACAATTTGATTTACAACCGTTTCACGCCAAGCCCTCGATTTGATGTTCCAAAAGGTGATAATTATTGAGTTATACAATGTACCTACCAACACATGAGATATTATATAAATATTGCATGGCTTCCAGCCGAATGTTGCCAATATGTACTGTCACACTGGAAGCAATGCAATATTTATTTTATTATACCGAACAAAATTACACGTTTATTCAATTTATTCTGTACCTTTGTACGGGAGGTGAACATGGGTAGATCTACTTCAATGTAACACACACATATGAATATACCGGTTAACAGTATACTGTTACATGGCACGCGCGTCTAAAAGGTGACGTGATTATTTGAAATGACGTCATGCACGTGCATAACCAACATTTTAACGCGCGTGTCATGTAACAGTATACTGTTAACCGGTCAAAAACGTACTTTTATCATGAGACAGTAAGAAATTGCCCATGATGAGTATATGAGAATTTAACATTACAAAGTCACGTGAGGTATAATAACTTTGAATAGGCCTGCGACTGTCATCAAATCGCTGAAGGTATGTACGAAGAATGCATAGCTATCTATCATTTGATGCTATAGTCATTATTATAGTTATACCTACCACAACATAAGAGATCCGTCAATGGGCCTTTGACTGCAAATTAACCGCTGAATATTAGTACGAAGAATACATACTTATCATTTGATACTATGGTATTGTGCTTGGACGTGTTTCAAACTCAGGATCAGAGCATTATTATTGAGTTATGCTTACTAAAACATGTGATTTATGTCAATGGGCCTACGACTGCAATCAAATCACTGAAGCTTTGTACGGAGAATACACAGCTAGCTATCATTTGATGCTTTGGCATGGAGCTCTGACATACCTATCTAAACACGTGAGATCTGTCAATGATCCTTTGACTGCCAATAAATTGTCGACAGTTTGTACGAAAAATGCATAGTTATCTTTTGGTGCAATCGCATCGGGCTTTGACGTGTCGAAATTTTAGGATTGGATCATTAAATAATACCTACCAAAACATGTGAGTTCCGTCAATGGGCCTGCGACGGCCATCAAATCGCTGAATGTTTGTACGGCGAATACGTAGCTATCATTGGACGCCATGGCATCGAGTTCCATCGTGTCAAAATCCCCTATACCGACAGAGTAGATGGTTACTCCGTCGTCCTTGAGGTTTTGGGCCTCTGATAGTGTGAGGTTTCCATTGTTACTCTGACCTGAAATTACAGAAGTCTGAGTGTAGTGTATACGATGTTAAGACCCGGAAGGTCCTGGTATTTAGATACCGGGTTATAAGCATTTGGGGACGGAATGTATATATATCCGGTTTTGTATAGAGGTGAATGAACGTGGATTCTTAAGAAACAATACGTTTGATGTTGTCCATTGACTTCAAGCAATATATGTATATAGATACATCACACTGAGTTCAACCATAAACTTAATAAAAGTACGTTAAACCGCTTTGTTCGAAGTTTTAGGTATTAGTTATTGTGAGGGATTCGTCTTTACTTATATCTGAAATTACAATGTATATTTTCCACAAAACACAAATAAATAACGATACATAATCGAAAGTTTTTGGATTCGGTAATTCTGAGGTTTTCGATTTTAGTAAGACCTGATAATACAATGTATTTTCCACGATACTACATTTACTGAATTGCTCTCAAAATAGACACGATAGAGTTACATTAAATGAATTGCTTCACATTCTCCTCATCGCTGTATATCAGTCAGTTTTGCAAGGGTTTTTGGTCCAGCTACCATGTAGCCCATTTATTGACCCCGTTATAGGAGTGTCAAGGTCATCCACACTCACACCGTACAAGTTTGATACATACTATACAGAATATACAAACTATCTTTCAAACCTAAAGTTGCGCAAGTTAATTCCTTTTACCGCTTCGAATGACAATTTGTAGCCCCGGCCTGCTAAACGTAACAATGTAACCTACAACAATTAAACCCAACTGAAAATACAATTATCGAATAGAGAGGAAAACGGTGTGGTTAATGGGACAATCGTTCATTAAGAGAGCATTGTCTCCATTTGTTGCAATGTTTTCAAAAGTGAGCCTTTCCATGAGAAAACCATCATTATGGACTCTTCGAAAAGTGTCTGTCCGGGTTAGTCTGCGCTGCATGCTTAGGCTGATCCTGGTGGATACTTTACGCCGAGTCCACAATGTTGTTGGGTTTCTCGCGGGACGACTCAATCGTCTACTTACCATCAGTGACAACGACTGCAATATGCGTCACGTTTTCCCTCATTCCAGTAGAAACATTGAACAACTCGGCACTAGCCAATTGGAAAGCTTCGTACGTATCCGTTCCCCCAGCGGAAAACCTGAAAGAAAGCGAGATTTGTGTAATTATGTCACACACTATATTGCCTGATCTAAATATACGACTACTACTACAGTTGACTCGCGATTACTATATATGGTTTAACTCAAACGGATTCCTGTGAGGAATCTATCATTGGTAAAACACCGGTTCAGATTGGTGAAGCGGAGAGTGAAGTCTCAATGAAACTATAAGGATGAACATGGGGCGTAGCTTGGCAATAATCAATGTGTAGGCGGTCTCGTGAGGAGATCAACATTGTAGACTCTGCGTAAAGTATCGCCCCGGATCAGTCTAAGCATGCCACACAGGCGTACCCGGATACACACTTTTCGCCTCCTGTGGATTTTCTGTTTCAGGAATCACTACTGTAGCGGTCAGCGCAGGTTGATCTGGTCGATACATTACGCAAATGTGTATCGCCGCAGCTACATTTTGGGGCATTTTTAGAAAAAATGTGTAGACACATGCCTACAGTGCCTAGATGGAGCTACGCCCCTGATGAACTGTCTCCCCATAGTATTCACTATTTGCGTTAAGACCTTTCATTGCTAGACGAGGCGCATTTGTATATTTCAATCGAAGGTGATCCAATCCGGGATACCCCCGGGATTTGGTAACGTGTATCTAGGGCTCGATCCCCATTCACGACGGTCATGGTGGAGTGCCCTAGGGCAATGCATACTTCCAAGTCTAGTACTGGTTTGAGTACACAGGGAGCATGCATACGTGCACTGACGCCGTGATATAACTGTAATAATGTTGATGAAGGCATAAACAATAAAAAATAATTAATGGAAGGGCTTGAATACAATTATTTAGGAACAATTATAGACAGGATCAAACACGCGACCAGAACGAGTGTGTTCTATGAGCTAGTGACGAGTCGATGTTTGATCGCCGGTCAAGTCATACCTGAGCCTTTACATATGTTACTAATGGCTGCACACCTTGGCACTTTGGGATGCGGCGTTATCATTACGACTGACTGACTGGTGTCAGGATAAATTGACTGATAACTTACCCAGGAAACGCCGTAATATAACTGGGAAATTGTTGAAAGCGGCGTAAAACAAACAACAATCAATCTTGTCGAATCGTGTTAAGTCGGTAACGACGACAGGTATTGACTTAGGGGTCTTAAGTTCGAATCACGTCTCAAAAATTTCTTTTAATTTCGATGAATGACGAATGTCATTGTTTCTCGCGTCAATCACCTTCAATAAATGGGCCGACAAATAACCAGTTGCCTGTGAAGAATGTTGTTTTGAAAACTGTTTCGAAAGAAACAGGAAACACATGGTTATGTGAAATGGCCACCGGGATGTGAAATGGATATCGTGATGTGAAATAGCCAACGTGATGTGAAATGGACATCGTGATGTGAAATGGACATCGTGATGTGAAATGGATATCGTGATGTGAAATGGATATCGTGATGTGAAATAGCCAACGTGATGTGAAATGGACATCGTGATGTGAAATGGACATCGTGATGTGAAATGGACATCGTGATGTGAAATGGATAGAAATGGACATCGTGATGTGAAATGGATAGAAATGGACATCGTGATGTGAAATGGATATCGTGATGTGAAATGGACATCGTGATGTGAAATGGATATCGTGATGTGAAATGGATATCGTGATGTGAAATGGATATCCTGATGTGAAATGGACATCGTGATGTGAAATGGATAGAAATGGACATCGTGATGTGAAATGGATATCGTGATGTGAAATGGACATCGTGATGTGAAATGGATATCGTGATGTGAAATGGATATCGTGATGTGAAATGGACATCGTGATGTGAAATGGATATCGTGATGTGAAATGGACATCGTGATGTGAAATGGATATCGTGATGTGAAATGGATATCGTGATGTGAAATGGATATCGTGATGTGAAATAGCCAACGTGATGTGAAATGGACATCGTGATGTTAAATGGATATCGTGATGTGAAATGGATATCGTGATGTGAAATAGCCAACGTGATGTGAAATGGACATCGTGATGTGAAATGGACATCGTGATGTGAAATGGATATCGTGATGTGAAATGGACATCGTGATGTGAAATGGATATCGTGATGTGAAATGAATATCGTGCATCGTGATGTGAAATGGACATCGTGATGTGAAATGGACATCGTGATGTGAAATGGATATCGTGATGTGAAATGGATATCGTGATGTGAAATGGATATCCTGATGTGAAATGGATATTGTGATGTGAAATGGATATCGTGATGTGAAATGGACATCGTGATGTGAAATGGATATCGTGATGTGAAATGGACATCGTGATGTGACATTGATATCGTGATGTGAAATGGACATTGTGATGTGAAATGGATATCGTGATGTGAAATGGATATCGTGATGTGAAATGGATATCGTGATGTGAAATGGATATCGTGATGTGGAATGGATATCGTGATGGAAAATGAATATCGTGATGTGAAATGGATATCGTGATGTGGAATAGCCAACGTGATGTGAAACACTTTTGAAAACGGCGTATATCCCACATTTCCTAAATGACTGCTGCAACATGTTTGTGAAACATGTGACACAAGTATAGAGCCGCGCTGTCTGAACAAGCTTTCCACCGTTGGCTACTCAACTCAAATATTGTTTATCTCGAAATCCCTAACATTGGCTTTGGAATCTCCCAAAGTTATGCAAAGCACGACAAGTCCATTTCGAAACATTCAGCATTGAAAAGGGTTAATAAACAAATATTTACGCACGTCGAATTCGCGATTCCTGCCATCAAACCGTCGTTGTCATTTAAGTATGTATTTAAGTAGAACTCGACTTTCGGGTCCGAACTGAATGTGATCAAACCAAAGCGGGTAACGGACTTGGGGTACACCTCTGTCATGGACTGCACGAATTTCAATGTTGCTTGGAAGTTCGGGTAACCAACGGAACCGGAAGCGTCGACGAGGAAAACGATGTCACGTGGTTCGTCCTGGCATACTGGGTAAAACATAAAGATAAGTTTACACTAAAGGAAAAAAGCTTGATTAGAATCTTAGAATATGAGTCGTCCCACGAAAAAACCGACAGTGTGGACTCGTAAAGTATCGACCCGGATCAGCGAAAGCATGCCGCGAAGGCTTACCCGGGCAGACACTTTTCGACTTCCTGTGGATTTTCCGTTTCAGGAATCATTACTCTATACCTCTATACCCCTGAGACGGAATGTGTCGGCCCGGATCAGTCTGCGCGGACTGCGCAGGCTGATCTGGGTCGATACATTACGCAGAGGCCATAATGTTGGTTTCCTCGCGGGACGGCTCATATCAATGTGTAAGGCTTTTTACGTTGGTTCCAGTCGCTTCAAAAACCGTGTTATCAAAGATCCGTATTATGCCCGCTCTGATATGTCAAGTAATCACATCATTGCTGTAACATATTGCCTTTAAAACCGGCCATTAAACTGAATTGGCAAGAAATAAAAACAACTTGTGTAGCATTCACATACCTCGTGACTGCAAAACTTTTTTTTTTTCTAACTATTTTTCTGATCCAACATCCGGGGATGTTAACATAAAATTCTTAGTCAGAAATAATTATATGGGATTTACCCATTCAACTCTTCTTTTTCTGACCATTTTCCTATTACAACTTCCGGAGGTGTAAAAATCATATTTTCCTAGTGAGACATAATTCCCATGGAATGTTATCAGTCGCCTGGATGATACCAAATGACGTGACGTATATACCGTCATCACATACGTCACTATAAATATTCGTAATATGAAAACTCCATTTATACAGCCATTTTAACCTAAATATAACGTCACCTACGAGATACGCGTTGACTTTACTCTATCGTATATGTTATATATAGAGGATATTTCATGAGTGTTTATTTATTATCATCTTTATTAAACGAGTTTACTAAGATGATATGCCGTGAGCCTTGGCGAGCGTCATATTCAGCTTAGTTAACGAGTTTATTAAAAGGGATATTAAATAAAGTTCTAGGGATGGCACCGAATATTTGATCGTATGGTTGAATATTCGAATACTATATCATGATTACTTTAATAAACACGAATGAGATATTCTATTTACCACATAAAATGATTTATGAGGCGTATTTCTAAAAAATTTACATAACTTTTACCATATTTCTACATGAAATTTACCAGTTTTGGCGCCAACGTGACTAACGTTATGATGTCAAACCGCTGACGTGACGTCATTTTCGTAGTTTGTGGTTTGGTAAGACTGGAAACCAAATTAGTAGTGTCATATGATATTTGTGTAGTGTCATATGATATCAATGTAATGGACTTCATGTGATAAATAATTCATTTACCATTGCAGGGTTAATACACCAATTCTTATCTCTCTTGATTTTACCCGCCAAAAACATATTCGTGCCGACACACTCGTTTTATACACGCGCGTTAATATTTCGCAATAATAAATAAAGGACTTTATATCTATATATAGAAACTTACCACAGGAAGGGACATCGGACCACTCTTCATTAATTTCGCACTGCACCGTTTCCTTGCCAACCAATCTGTATTTACGCTCACACGAATAGTTGATTCTAGTACCAACCGTCGTATCGTTCGATCTCGTGCTGAGGATACCGTGGAGTACGACGGGTTTGGGGCCACATTCTGGAAGAAGGGCAGATTATTAATGTTA
The DNA here is from genome assembly GCA_031761405.1 of Serripes groenlandicus. Lineage (NCBI taxonomy): Eukaryota > Metazoa > Mollusca > Bivalvia > Cardiida > Cardiidae > Serripes > Serripes groenlandicus. Next base: position 9,995,010 of record JASEVX010000016.1, read on the forward strand.
ACCATTTCGCACGTGCATTTTTAATGTATTCAGTCAAGAGTGAAGAAATAAGATAACTCAAATGAGTCGCCGATGTGTATCTTCTAAAATCAGAAGATGATGTTATATTGTAGGTCATACGCTTGAACATTTTATGGTTATAACTACAATAGGTAAGTACGTCATTTTGCTTGTTACTTGTTTAATATATCAAAGTGGATACACTATGCTAATTTAATTAGTCCAGTGTTTCCCATAATGTTAACGTTGTGGAATATTTGCACGTTCTTCTAAACAAATCCATATCATCGTAAATATAATTATTTTTTATAAATGTATATTGTTTGGTCTTACCAGCGTGTCTGCAAATCGGCGCCACTGACCAGTTTCCGGTCGCCTGACAAATGACGTCATAGTTGGAATTGAATACGTAATCAGCGTCGCACGTGTAATTGACCTGGTCGCCAACAAAGGTGTTGTTTTCATTTAAAGCGTATCCGTGTTCAATGGTGGGTGGGGCGTTACAAATTACTGAAAGAAAGACAACATGACATAGATAGTGCAGCATTCTCTGGCTGGCGAGCATTAATTAACTCTTTCTCACATACAACCAATCTACAGCAGACATATTTTAAAACATATACAGACGACTAGATAAGGGGATCAAACTTGTCTTTTTTCCACAATATCTCTCTCATTAATCAATCAAACCCTATGTTGTGGGTACTGAAAAGTATCGTCTCACTGAGACGATTCTTTTGAGTACCCACAACATAGGGTTTGAGTGTCAAATAAGGATTTTAGAACATGAAACCCCCATTATCTAGAGCTTTGCATATAGGCATAAATTTGGAACATCCCTTTAAATGAAAGTACATTTATTGAAATGAGTTGAAGATATTGTGACAAATTGAGAAAATTCTCGTTTGGAGAAAATTTCAAATGTGTACTTTTTGTAACAATGTTTTCAAATGTCGTCTGCTGCAGAGCAACCGTCTGTGTGTGGAGAATGGTTTATGTGAAGTGAGATAAAAATCAAATAAGCTAATACATTATTCTCAATGCTGACTGTTGGCAAAAAATACTGGCCACTTCAAACGAAACCTGATATTAGTGAGCTGAAAACTAATTAATATTAAGATCAATCGGCCATGTTCGGATCTGTAATGCCTTTTACCGTGATCAATCGTAACCTTCCGATACGTATTTCCGCCAGTCGGAAAATTATAGGTAAATATAGCACAACAAGGTTAATGTGTTGCTGTCCAGCCTTCAGTACTGCAATATGTGTAGACTCGGCCCAGTACCCCTAATGTATCAGTTAGAACACTAAATTAATTCTGAGGGTCGAAATGACATAATGTTCATGCTTTAGAGCATTTTGCACCTCTATGTTTCACTGAAATAAGATGCAACATTCTGTAAGAGTCAAATAGGTTGAAATTCATGGATTTGTTCTACAGATTTGTCAATATTCCCACATAGACGCTTTCTGACGCCTCTGCAGCAAAAGACTTATGAAAACATTGTGGCAAATGGAGAAATTGCTCATTTTTAGCAGATTCTCCTTTTACCACAATGTGTTCAACTCTATACACTAATTAAACAGATTTCTTGTATGTGGGAAAGGGTTAAACAAATAGATAAACAACTATTACTAACCCAAATAGACAAGTAAATATTTAATATAATGTTATTCAACTTTTCAAAAGAAAGTATCATTGATAAAAAATGACGTTGCTGTTTACTTGCAGTTATTATTTATACAATAGTTCACTATTTGACAAATACCTTGGTAAAAGAAAAGTTTTCTATTTACATGTAATTACTACTTTTAACACTTTGTATATTGATGATGCTCAGACAAAAGAATGTTGTTTTTTTTGTTTTGTTTTTATAAAGGGGCATTGTTTTGGGGTGGGTGGGGTAACATTTTTATTGATAAAACATTATATTAGAGATATATATTTAAACATAATCTTTAGTGTTGTATGCAGTGATATTGTTTCTACAAATAAATGTGCTTAAATACAAAATGTAACTAGTGAATATTACCTGTTTACTGATGATAGATGTTGAAAAGACAATTTATGGGCAAATGTTGCTGCCTTTTATTTTGTAACCTATCTTATAAAATAGCATGCTATGAGAAAACAAGACGGTATATGTTTTTTATATTCAAGTATATCTTACATATAACAATGTAGTAAATAATGATATCCAACTTTAATGGTTAATTGTTATAGTAATAATGCTAGATGACTTTTAAATTACCAAGTTGCAGAAACCTTTCTTTCTACTAGGCTAGAAAATGTGCCTTGCTAATGGGCACTCCGCCATGACCGAGGTGCCGCGACTGGGGATCGAACTCGGGACACCCGACGCTAACCACTCGACCACAGCGGATTCCCTTGATTGCTATAGACAGCGAGTTGCCGTTTTACGGTGATCGTTTAGCAAATTTGTCGACTGCTCATGCTACCTACCTCGCGTGCACGTCGGTTTCGGAGTCCACGTGGCAGACACCTGGCATGTTACGTCGTCGTAAGATTCGAACTCATAACCCGTGTTACACATGTAATGGACAGTGTCCCCCATATTCGTGTTATTTTTGTTTACTGCGTATCCATTGTTGATGGTCGGTGGTGGACCACAATCAACTATAGGTGAACAAAAAGTCTCAATTACCAGTTTACCGCAGGTCTTTACGTTTTCCCTCATATAGACGCTTTCTGGCGCCTCTGCAGCAGACGGCTTTTTGAAAACATAGTGACAAAAGAAGAAATTGCTCAAAACGAGCAATTTCTCCTTTTAACACAATGTTTTCCATTTTTAGTCATAGGTTATCCATTCAATTATAGAGATTTTCCATTTTTTTACAAAATATGTTCAAAGTCATCTGCTGCAGAATTGTCGTATGAGGGAAAGGGATAAGAGCCGTTCCATTAGAAATCCAATATTATGGACTATGCGTAAGGTATCGACCTAGATCAGCCTGTGTAGTCCGCGCTGGCTAATCCTGGCCGACACATTCCGTCTCAAGGGGATAGAGGTATAGAGTAATGATTCCTGAAACAGAAAATCCACAGGAGAGGAAAATGGCTGTCCGGGATATCCTGCGCGGCATGCTTAAGCTGATCCGGATCGATACTTTAGACGCAGAGTCTAAAATGTCAGTTTTCTCTTGGAACGGCTCGTATATACAAAATAACAATATTCATAATCAACTATAATGAAATATCAAAGATCGTAGTTCCTGTCTCTATTTCATTACATGTACTAGGTCACAGACCCGATATACATACATAGATAAGGGGAGTAAACCCGACTTTACCACCCAATATCTTCCTCATAACTAAACCAAACCGTATATTGGTTGTACTTAAAAGAATCGTCTCACTGAGACGATTATTTTGAGTACCCACAACATAGGGTTTGAGTGTTAAATAAGGATTTTATAGAGCTCATTAAAATACAATCAAACTTGCTTTAGGGTGCTGAACACAGGTGGCTGCTTAATACAAGTTGGTTGATTTACAGAGGTGACCGTTAACATAAGTTTGACTGTACTGACAATCAACTATAATGGGGGGAAATAAACTTTTGTTGTAGTGTTACCCCACACACATCAATATAATAACATAACATTAATCTCAATCAACTACAATGGGGGGAAACAAAGTCTCAATTTACACTTGTGTTGTAGTATAACCCCCCGCCCCCCCCCCCCCCCCCCCCCCCCCCCACACACACACACATACATCAATATAATAACATAACAATAATCTCAATTTACACTTTTGTTGTAGTATTACACCACACACATCAATATCAAATGGAGACAATCAAAAATCACAATTCACTTTCTTTTTCAGACGACCTATTGGAAGACAATCACGTGGTGTTTGTTCCCGTGTGGTCGTTATTGGCAGGGTCATTAATCAAAATAATTGAAGAAATAGTGTGGTTGCTTATACACAGGGAACTGCTATTCGATTGATTGATTGATGTTTTAGGCCGCTTTCAGCAATTGTTCAGATATATCACGGCGTTTCCTGGGTAAGTTACCAGTACTACTGGTCCATTTATCCTGACATGAGTCAGTCAGTCGTTATGCTTACCCCTTAACCCTGAGCGCCAAACGAGGGCAGCCATTACTATCATTTTTAAAGTCTTTGGTATGACCCGACCGGGGATCGAACCCGCGCCCTCCCGCACCCAACACTGCTATTTGAAAGTGGTTCTTAGCAACGGTTCGACTGTACTACTAGGGCACAGGCATATACGCATATTTATAATTAACATTATACTAATTACATCATGCATTATAATGGTTTGAAACTATTTCAATTTCAAAACCTCTATATCTCTTTGACGAATTCCGGTAGTTCAGTCGGTAGCGGCACGGGTTGTCAAACCAGGGATTGTGAGTTCGAACCCCAGCTCGGCCGACGTTCTTTCCGACGTGTGACAAATGTCAATACGAAAAGCGTCATTCGTCTACCATAGTGGATGCTTGGAAACACTGTTGTGTGGGGTACTGGTGTTACAAGGCCAGGAAATACATGTGTAGGTGATTTCGCCGTGATATGACTAACGGTGTTAAACCCCAACCAATCAATCATTCTTCCTCGTAATTGTGGACAAACATAAGCAAGTTTCTAAATACAACTTAACTCTTTCCCATATGAAAAACAATTCTGCAGCAGAAGACCTTCAAAACATCCATGCAAACAGACAGACAGCTGGAAAAGCCTGATAATAAGGGATATCCAACGAAGCGAATCCTAAAAACTAAATGCACTACTTACTTAAACAAGTTGTTTCCGCCAGAGGTCCCGACACCGTGCTTATATTTGAATAATCTTCCACGTGGAACACAAATTTGGGTAAGGAGGCCATGGCGGAGAGCTCGAGGTCATCAGCGTTTGCACCCACACCGACGGAATAAACAGTGACACCGGAATCTCTTAATAGTTCGGCCTCTTCGATTGTTTTATTGGAATCAGAACTTTTACCTATGGTAATGACATAAATGTAAGAATGTAAGTATGCAAGTATGTATGTGTCGGAGTATATGTAAGTAAAAATGAGGTATATATAGAGGATATGGGGCGTAGCTCCCTTTAGGTACTGTAAGCACGTGCCTACACATTTTTTCTTAAAAAGCCCCAAAATGCAGCAGCGGCGATATACAAAATGTACATCTGCGTAGTTGTATCGACCAGAATAGCCTGCGCTGTCCGCGCAGACTGATTCGGCCGACACATTCCGTCTTAGGGGGATAGATGTATAGAGTAGTGATTCATGAAACAGAAAATCCACAAGAAGCGAAAAGTGTCTATCCGGGTAGGCCTTTGTGGCATGCTAAGGCTGATCCGGGTCGATACTTTACGCAGAGTCCACTATGTTGATTTTCTCACGAGACGGCCTACACATTGATTATTGCAAAGCTACGCCCCTGAGGATATGTTATGAGTGTTGATTTTATCACTTTTATCAAACGAGTTTTTAAACTAAGATGATATTCCGCGAAAAAGTGTGCTTAACGTTTACCATACTTCTACATGAAACTTGCCAGTTTGGGCGCTAAAGTAACTAATGTTATGACCTTAAACCGCTGAAGTGACGTCAGTTCGGTTTCCGCGTTGTAAGAAAGACTTGAGCGTAAGACTGGAAATCGAACTAGAAGTGTCATATGATATTTATGTAATGGGATCTTGACACTCCCTGAGAGGGCTTTGTGTGATAAACGAATATAAGTACAGTGTATATGATGACTAAATTGAAAACTAAATGCAAGTATGTATAAGTATGTGAGTAGAAGTAAGTACACATGTTAGAATATTAGAACATAAGTATATAAGTAAGTATGTTAGTATGATCACTGAATTAAAGCTAAATGCAAGTATGTAAGTATTATAGTAAAAGTACGTAAAAATAGACATTGACATAGACATATTTTATTTGGTAATAAAGGCCTCCGGCCAAAAATACAACATGTAAATACATCAAATAGAGTGAAGCAAACAATACATATTGGTGGTATTCAAATAAACATATACATGTTTAAGCATTTATGATTAAACAATTATATTTTAGCATAATAAGCTGTAAATGAAATTATATTTATAGTTAAAGTTTTTAAACATTTAAATATAGTAACAGATATTTGGTTGATATTGAAAAGAATTGTTTGAAACAAATATCAGTATCGTATTTTACTGAATGCATTATTCAATGATATTTACATAACAAATTTAACAGAATATTATAAATCAAGAGTTCCCTTTCTTTTTGCAAATGCATTAAATAAGTATCGAGCAATACTGAATTAACTCTTTTCATCTTTTAAACTTATAATTATGTAAAACATGTTAAGATTGTTTGTCGAAGCATTTCATATTCATTACCTTCAAAGAAGAAATGAAACTCATCTTCGACTACATACAAATTACTTTTTATACATAAAGGACATCTTAAATCTCTGCCTATTGATGAATGCCTGCTTTTTTCAATCATTTAAATATGGCTCGAGCAACGAAAATTTGATAACGTTTTTCTTAAATTATAGGACAAATCTATAATGATAGTATGTAATAGTATAAGTATATAAGTTAATAAGATAGTAGGATGACTTAATTGAACCGTTTAGGGATTTTACTTGTAAATATATCTCTTTGACGCTAATAATTACGACTTACGACGGATGCGTTGGCGCCACGACTAGCTTACCAATAGTACTGATAATTTACTAAGACATGCCGTGATATGACTGAAATAATGTTAAAAACGGCATAAAACACCATACAAACAAATAAAGAAATAAACAAACGTGATATGACTGAAATAATGTTAAAAACGTCGTATAACATCGTACATAACAAATAAAGAAACGAGATATGACTGAAATAATGTTAAAAACGTCGTAAAACACCATGCAACACAAATGAACAAACACAACAAACGTGATATATTACTGAATTAGTGTTTAAAACGTCGTATAACACCCTACAAAACAAATAAACAAACACAACACACGTGATTGAAGTATCTCACCGTCGGTCACGATGATCGCTATCTGGGAGGCGTTCGCCCTCATTCCGTTCAGTTCCTGGAACATGTCTGTTCTCGCGAACGTAAGAGCGTCGTATGTGTTCGTATTACCAGTAGGGTAGCTGTAAAAGATGGTATAACTCAACACTATTCACCTGTTAGTGACCTTTGTGCGAAACAATTTTTTTACTCCATTGTATTATTCTGGTCGTGACCCTATGTGCAAACACGTCATATATATACTTTATTGACCTGATCCTGACCTTTATACAACGATGTAGTATCACTCCCCACTGTTGACCTGAGTGTATGCCAAATACATTTATTTTAAAGTAATATCTTTGTTTGACCAAGCGGAAGGTCGGCTGTAAATTACCACAAAGAGAGTTAACTACTGACTGAAAGATTATGCTTTCTTTAAACAATTACCAAATACATTGATAAAAAGGTCATGTCATACTACTGTTTACTATAATACCTTGTGTTAGCCACTCGTTCCTTCAGTGCGTCGACATCGTTAATATATTCACCGAGGTGGAACTCCAAAATGGGCGTCGTACTGAAGACCAGGAAGCCGAATCGTGTTGTTGTAGCCGAATATCGACTGACCATGTCGTTCACAAAATTGAGCGTGTCTTTGAAACCAAAGGAACCGAGACTTCCGGATCCGTCTACGATGAAGACGACGTCGATGTTTCTCTGACATTCTGTATAAAATGAAATAACATTTAATTTTTTCTTTAAGCTAATTGTTAATTAAAAGAAAACAGCACAGCAGTCGTTCTGATTACTCAGACAAGCAATTAGAACTGCTACTGTGCTGTATTCATGAAACGATTGTTTTCACAGGCTTTCTTTGCGTTAAAAACATTTGAGTACTAATGAACTTCAACAAGCTGCATTTGCATAAATGAATTTAGGAGACATCGAATATCGTTTCACTGAAACGTATATGTCTTTCGAAAACAGCGAAGCAGTTGTTTTGATTGCTCAGACAAGCAATAAGAACTACTTCTGTGCTGTTTTCTTTGAAACGATGGTTTTTTACAGGCTGTCTTTTCATAATAAACATTTAAGTAGTAATGAACTTCAGCTACATTTACAATAAATTTATTTAGGAGACATCGAATATCGTTTCACTGAAACGGATATGTCTTGTAGTCATTCTGATTGCTCAGACAAGCTGTTAGAACTGCTGCTGTGCTGTTTTCTTGAAAAGATTGTTTCTACACGGTTTCTTTTCACAATAAACATTTAAGTACTTATAGACTTCAATGCTGCATTTATACAAATTAATTTAGGAAACATCATGTGATAACTCAAACTCGTCGATAATTGGAAGAAATTAATGGTTCCCTTTCAGCTTCAGAGTTGTCGCGAGTCCAAGGTATGAGTATCGACAATTGCGTTAATTGCACATAGATCCGATATGCAAATTAGATGCACTTGTTTTAAGCCCATACAACATATCGATGTTTTCTGTCCTGTACACTGGATTGTCGAACGCGGTCTGTGCATCACCAACAAAAGCCATGATCTGATGCATGAAAACTGGGTATTTTTTTAACTTAATTGTTTTTTTGTGTGATGCATGAAAACTGGGTAGTTATATAATGATCAATTGTTTGTTTTATGTGATGCATGAAAACTGGGTAGTTATTTAATGATCAATTGTTTGTTTTATGTGATGCATGAAAACTGGGTAGTTATTTAACGATCAACTGTTTTTTTTATGTGATGCATGAACACCGGATATTGATTGATTGGAGTTTAACGCCGTTGATAGGCATTTCAGTTACATCACTGCGTCCAGTTCACATAATATGTGCTCCCTAGCTTTCTCGAACAAGTAGTCCACACAACTTTGTTCCAACATCCTTCTTGACATCTAGCCAAACAATGTCAATAAATAAAATAATTCCACAAACATTAGAGAACAACAAATTACGTACCACATTTCGGGATGGGTGACCATTCATTGGCACCATTATTGTTCTCACAGAAAGCCGTCTCATTGCCAACGAGAGCGTAGGCGGCTTTGGTATCACAGCTGTACTTTACAGTACCACCGATCTCGTAGGTGGATGGTGTGCCATAAAAACCGTGTTGTATTGTCGGTGGTTCGTCACACGCTGGAATGAGATGTTGTTATATGATTTACGCATGCGTGTGTAGTAAATACAAAGGATACATGTTGAAACAATTCAATATGAGCCGTTCCACAAGGAAATCAACATTGTGGTAAACTATCGAACCGGATCAGATTAAGCATGCAGCGCAGGCTAACTCGGACATACTTTTTTTCGCATCCTGTGGATTTTCTATTTCAGGAATCATTACTTAAATCTCTATCTCCCTGAGACGGAATGTGTCGGCCGGATTAGCCTGCGTGGACTGCGCAGGCTGATCTGTGTAGAAACATTATGCAGAGTCCATATTGTTGGTTTTTCTCGTAGAACGGCTCATATGTTTTGATACCGGTTTTGAAGCAAACCATATTTTATTGGTCAATCCCTTTTTGTTAGTGCAGTTTCTTTTCTTTTGGATTTTACGCCGCTTTCAACAGCTGAGGTCATATCACAGCTGACAGGAAAGTTTATAAGGGTCTCACAAATTACACTTACATCAAGATGTACATATATGAGCTTTGAAACCAACACCAGCCCTCCTGCTGGAGCTCAAGAGTTGAATTGACTCTGATCGTTCAGACATACTTAGCTGGTTCAACGGTCAGGATGGGGCTGCCATTTTTATTGAGCGTACTCCAGCGACAGGGGCATAGCAATAGTTCAAACGTGTATGTCGAGGGCTTGGTGTGAAACGGTTGTAACTGAAATTGGTACTTTTTTACAAAGGTTAATCACCTCGCCATAAAGTCTTAAAAGCGTTAAATCATCTTTTTTGGTAAACAATAGCAATTTAGGTGCCATTGCTCGTTCTGAGCAATGGCACCTAAATTTGCATTGTTTACAAAGGGGTCAAAATTGCCCCCAAACCAGGGTTTTCAAAATAGGTTTTAAGTAACAACCGTTTCACGCCAAGCCCTCGATGTGTTATCATAAATCTGTATCAGACAATTCTTTTTAAAAAAAAAATTGAAATGAAGCAAAACAATTGTTTGTCCAAAAACAGTAGGTTTCTTTTTAATGTGAACGATACACATACGTTTAGACAGTTATCGCACTAAATTTAGACCAAAACACATCGCTGTACGTATTTTGGATCTAACAACACCTTACAAAAGGTCTTCTCGGACTGATCCTTTACACTTAAATATTCATGACAAGGTGCTGGTTTCTTTGTCCAATAAAATCGCATGATTAAACGAACGCTTTGTCCAATAAAATCGCTTGATTAAACGAACGCTGTGTCCAATAAAATCGCATGATTAAACGAACGCTTTGTCCAATAATATCGCATGATTAAACGAACGCTTTGTCCAATAAAATCACATGATTAAACGAACGCTTCGTCCAATAGTATCGCATGATTAAACGAACGCTTTGTTCAATAAAATCGGAAGATTTGACAATCATCGCTTCATTTGTTCGTTTATTTATAGGGTTATCTCCCCTGTTGTATACTTAACGACTGTGTAGGCGACACTACGATTTGCTGATGCAGATCTCCGTGCGAGCGAGTGGAGTTGAGTTCTGGTGTTTATTCGATTGTATAGAATAATAGATACCAGGGGCGTAGCTTTGCAATAATCAATGTGTAGGCCGTCTCGTGAGAAAATCAACATTGTGGACGTAAAGTTCCGACACGGATCAGCCTAAGCATGCCACACAGGCTTACCCGGATAGACACTTTTCGCCTCCTGTGGATTTTCTGTTTCAGGAATAACTACTCTATACATCTATCCCCCTAAGACGGAATGTGTCGGCCGGATCAGTCTGCGCGGACAGCGCAGGCTGTTCTGGTCGATACATTACGCATATGTCTATCGCCGCAGCTGTTTGAGAAAACATGTGTAGGCACGTACTTACAGTGCCTAAAGGGAGCTACGCCCCTGATGAACTGGATACTTACTCGGAACATGTGTACAGACTGGCGTTTCGGACCAATAACTGGAAACGTTACACCTGGCGAAGTTCACAGATTTAAACGTATAACCAGCGTTGCACACGTAATGTACAATGTTTAAAATGTCTGTGTCGAGCGGATTCAGCGCTGTTCCGTGTTCAACATACGGCACGGCCGGACATCCACCTACAACATATTGGTAAATTATTTTTTCAGGTTACACAAAATACATCCGCGACCAGACTAAACTACATCCAAGTAGTCCCTTAAAACCTGTTTTTGCGTAGAAATAAGTGTATACCTTCACCAGAATGCATTGCGTTTGTGACAATGAGTTTAAGTTCATTGTAAATTAAGTTGATATGCTTCTGCACTGTTTTCCAATTAGTCATAAACGGTTTCAAGACACTTCAGTATCCATTTTGACACTTTTACCTGGAAGCGGATGCAATTCTTTTCCACACGTGTAATTATTAGGTTCAGATTGGTTTTTCCTGGAGGTCAAATTACGCAAAATATATCCGCGGTCATGCTGATCTACAGTCAAATAGTCCCTAAAAAAACATTGTGTGCCTAGAAATTTGTGTATACCATCACCAGAATGCATTGCATATATATGATATTGGGTTTTGAGTTTAAATTATTTGTTAATGTGTATAGGCTGCACTGGAAATAATAGATTTAATCATTTGTAGTATTTTGACCTCCTTGTTTGAAAGTGAAAGTAGAGAATGTGAATCACCGGTTTTGGTCCGGGCCCGATTTGGTCGAAAATGACGGTAACCATTTTCGTCTGGTAAATTCTTTCTTGCATAATACATGATCCTCCAATTTTTGTTGGATTGTTTCAAAGCTTAGGGGTATTTCTTTTCACTGACATACGGTGTTCTACATGAGAAACGCTAGAAAGTGTGACAATAGAGCGCTGAGACTGGTCGATTTACATGGAAACAAAGAATGGATTTATTTGGTGTATTGTACCTGGATCACCGCATATTTACAGTTTTTTAAGCTCGATGTTTCTTATGGTTCGCAGTGATTTGATTGGTGAATTGGCCATCATTTGCTAACATAAAAGAATCATTGAATATTCTGTGACTATATATAACCGGTTTGTTTTACTCTATATGAAATAAAATATCTATCGAGAGCAACCGTTTATATGTTGTATGACATGACGCTGTGCTATTTTCTGAAACGCGTTTATATCCGCAAATAGTTATTCAGACGCCTATGTTCCAATCAAAGGACAATAGTCATTTACCCACTAAAACGGCCCGTAAATTTCGATTTTCTTAACTGTTCAAATATGTCTGGATGTCCTCATATGTGTAGAAAAACATATTCGGACTGTTGGATTGAGCAACTTGTATGTACCGAAACCCTCCTGTTTAAACAGAGAAGTTGCATTCTTTTAACCCAGAAAGGCTAAATTTGTTCATTTTTGAGACATTTCGTATAAAAAACGCAGTGTTTTCCATTTTTAAAAAACAAGCCGACTTCTTACCGCTACCATATTTCTTAAAAGACGTCCCTAAACAAACATTTGATATTCGGTTTTTAAAATCATAACATGGGCATGAATAGGGCTTGTCTTTGTTTTACTGCGTTTTTGTCTTGTCCTTTACTAACCCAGACAGATGGAGCTTGCAAGAGGTCCCGAAATTTGCGAGTGATTTAGACGCTTATGTTCTAATACAATACAATACAATAGTTTATTTGCGTAATTAGGCCTCCGGCCCACAATACATACATATTATATTACATTCAATTTACAATGTAGTAATGTGCACAATCAAATTTCTTCAAAAAGCTTTGAAACATAAATGGCTATATTTTTAATAACTAATGGATTTTCATTTTGCAGAAGACAATAAAAATTCTGTAAGCTTGGTAACGCATTAAACCACGTATTTAGATACAAATCTCTAATAATCTTAAACTTTTCACAAACAAAGAAGGCATGAAGCTCATCCTCGATAACTAAGGCATCTTTTTGCATAAAGCAATATAAACAAATTCGATTTTCTCTTTCAATATTAAAATGACGACCAAGTTCAACGTTAAGTTTGTGGCTTGAGCATCTAAAACGCGACAGGGAACGTTTATAGTAGGGTTTAATGTCTAAATTTAAATATTTTTCAACATTTAATAATGTTTTCACATTTTTGTACAAATCACATCTTGAAGAAGTATTTATATCATTATGCCACATTTGAAAGGAACAGTCTTTGAATCTTTGTTTTACTTGTTTTATGAAATACGTTTCATTACCTATATCTTGCGAAAGCCACACAAAACCAAAGCCATACTTAAATAGAAATTCTCTAACTTTTGTAACCCAATTAATTCTACAAATATCATCATACTTCTTAAGCATTAAATAGCACTGTTTTGGATATCTGTTAGGATCCATATGAATCAGTCTTACCCAGTATTTGATAAATTTAATGTGGTAATTTATAGCTAGAGGAAATCTCCCACATTCACCCAATGCCATTGCGTCATTTACAGACGAATTGATACCAAGAAAGTTTTTACAGAATTTTGTCTGGATTTGTTCTACACCTTTTTTTGTATCATAGCCCCAAATCTCTGACCCATATGTAAGTATTGGAATAACCATAGAATCGAAAATTTTAAAATATTCTTTATGACAAAATTTACCAAAAGGTTTTTCAAATCTCTTGATTTGATAAAGAGACTTACGGGCCTGTGCTGCAAGTTTTGTTGTTGCTGAATGCCAGGATTACTTTGGTGTAAATAGTTAACCCATAAATTTATATGTTGAAGTTACTTTTATATGTTCACCCCTATAAACCCAACGTTCATACTTTCTTAATGGGCCTCCGTTTCTAAAAACAATTATTTCAGACTTTTTAAGGTTAACTACCATATCTGTTTCTATACAAAATTTATCTATGGTATTTAGTTGCTCTTCGGCAGTCCGCACAATTCGCTACATCGTCTGCAAATAATAAACAAAATATATCAGGAATATCATTTGTTATGAAAATGCCCGTGTTACATGTTTGTTTAACATAAGTACACAATTCATTTATATAGATATTAAACATTATTTGAGAACTTGAGTCACCTTGTTTCAATCCCATGTTACATAGAATAGGATGCGTCAATTTTGAGTCTATTTTTACATGCGCCTTTATATTTGAATACATCGATATAATAATCTTGAAGAATTTTCCAGTTATACCCTTTTTGTTTAGACATGTAAAGAGTTTGTAATGGTTCAAGGAGTCAAAAGCTTTTTGGAAATCAACATAAAGTACATAAAATCTACCACCAGGCTTAGATATATACTTTTGAACCATGCTCTGAAGACAGAAGACATTATCAATCGCAGAATATCCGGCCCTAAATCCCGATTGTGATTCGTCTATAATTTCGAACTGGTTCGACCAGGTCGTTAAACGGTCATTCACAATGAATGAACATATTTTATACATACTATTAAGAAGAGAGATCCCTCTGTAGTTACCTGGATCATTTTTAGAACCAGATTTATGGATTGGTAATATTAAAGTTTCAGACTATGACTCTGGGAATATTCCCGTTTCAAGTATTTTGTTGAATAGTTTCACTAAGATTGGACTAATTTCTTGCAGAGTATTTTTGTAAAATTCAGCTGATATGCCATCTTTACCATGTGCCTTGCCAGTTTTTAATTTTATAAGACCTCTTTGTACTTCCTCTGGAGATATTTCAGAATTTAATAAGAAGTCCATTTGTTCATTATAATAAATTGGATTATCTTCTACGGGAGTACAAGTATCATTGTTTTTAAAGAGTAAAGATTCAAAATATACTAGCCATTCATTACTAGATACTGTACATGTATTCACTGTTTTATTTGTCAATAATGTGCCTTTTACCATAGACCAAAACTATTTTGGTTTATTACTTACACTTATAAGAGAGTGTCTTTTCTGGGATTGAAAATGAAGTTTTTTCTTACGACATAAAGCTTTAAATCTGTTACGAGAAACCTTACAGTTTATAAAGTCACTGTGGTTATTTGAAGAGCGATATCTTCTTAAAAACGAATACTTTTCGTGCTTAGCAACATTACAGTCAGAATCCCACCACTGTGGTTGAACAGCATTAGCATCGCTACTTAATTCTTTGTTCACCCGCATACAAATTGCAGAGTTTTTATATAAATCAAGAATACATGAGTAATCAAACTTACTAACCCAGACATATGGAGCTTGCAAGAGGTCCCGAAATTTGCGATATGCTACTGAAAGCTTCCACTGCATAAATATAGCTTTCACTGGAGGCTATGTTCTTTAGTTCGGTATAGTTAGCAATGCCTATTCCCACAGCATAAATAGCGACACCAGCATTCTTTAGTTTGGTTGCTTCTTCGATGGTGCTTGTTCGGTTATTGCTGACGCCTGTAAAGTATCGGAAAGACGTTGGTGTAGTTGTTTACCCTTGCACTGGGCAATATTGCCATTTGGCGAGCAGAAAGACGTGTACCCTATGTAATGGCCGAGCTCCAGTTGCTTGCTCAGTCGGAAGCGATGTAGGTTGTTAATACAGGGGTTGTTTGTGCTAACCCCGGTTTGGCAAATCCATCTTACTGACCGATTGATTGACAAATGTCAATATGAATAGCGTTTTTTTCTTCGACCAATGGGTTTAATAATATATGAGCTGTCTTGCGAGAAAACCAATATTATGGCCTCTGCGTAATGTATCGACCCAGATCAGCATGCACAGTCCGCGTAGACTGATCCGGGCCGAGTCATTCTCTCTCAGGGGGATAGAGGTATAGAGTAATGATTCATGAAACAGAAAATCCACATTCAAACGCTTTCTGACGCCTTTGTAGCAGACGGTTTTGTTGTGTTAATAGGAGACATTGCAATTTTTTCTTTTACGACTATGTTTTCAGCTGTTTTAGATAATGCTTGAAAATCTGTGTTTCTATAGAGATGGCAGGTGTAACTCTATAGAGGATGTAATGTGTATCGGACATAGGTGGTCTAGTTATACAGAGTGGCTTATCCATTCAATTATAGAGATTTTCTATTTTTTGACAAAATATGTTCAAAGTCGTCTGCTGCAGAATTGTTGTCCGAGGGAAAGGGTTAACACATGCTGTAGGTGGCGTAGTTGTAGTTGTACTCGTAGCAAAGCTAAACAAACCGCTGTGATATAGCCGAACTTTGTTGAAAGCGGCGTAAAAAACATACAAACAGATAAATAAAGGACAAGAACGAGATACCTACCGTCTGTGATGAGGATCGTCATCTGAGTTGCGTCAATCCTCATTCCGTTCGATTCATTGAAACTATGTTCGCGAGCGTAACGTAGCGCCGCCGCCGTGTCCGTACTCCCAGCATTGTATCTGAACAAAATTAAATAAATTAAAATTATATAATGAACCGTCCCGCGATAAAACCAACATTGTTTGCCTCCAGTGGATATTCTGTTTAACCATTTCCCTCATACGACAATTCTGCAGCAGACGGCTTTAAACGTATTTTGGCAAAACAAAATCTCCATAATTGAATGGATAACCTATGACAACAAGTGGAAAACATTGTGGCAAAAGGAGAAATTGCACTATGTTTTCAAAAAGCCGTCTGCTGCAGAGGCGTCAGATAGCGTCTATATGAGGGAAAGGGTTAAGGAATCATTACTCTATACCTCTATCCCCCTGAGACGGAATGTGTCGGCCCGGATCAGTCTGCGCGGAATGTATTGTTGGTTTTCTCGTGGAACGGCTCTAATGTCCCCTTTATTTGGTAATATAGGTACAATTTTGGCAGTATGAGCAGTATGAGCAGTATGAGCAGTATGAGCAGTATGAGCAGTATGAGCAGTATGAACAGTATGAGCAGTATGAACAGTATGAGCAGTAAGAGCAGTATGAGCAGTATGAGCAGTATGAACAGTATGAGCAGTATCTGCTCTCTTTCTCGCGGTGCGGCTCATATCGTTTTTTAATGTCACCGTGTCATCTTCGAAGGAATCGAAGTCGAATTCCAACACCAATGTGATTGATTGATTGATTGTTTGGTTTTTAATAATGTGTCAGTTATATTACGGCGGGTGTAAGTTACCAGTCTAACTGGTCCATTTATCCTGACAGCAGCCAGTTCGTCGTAATGCTTACCCAACAACCCTGAGCGCCAAGGAGTGCAGCCATTACTACCTTTTCTAAAGTCTTTGGCATGACTCGGCCGGGGATCGAAGCACATCCGAGGCGGACGGTCAATCACTACACCACCGATTCCTTGGCGTTTTCGTAAACATCAACAAGTCCGTTCACGAAGACGAGTGAAACACTCCTTTCGGGCAGATACGGCTAAGTAACGAGTTTAATTACGATATATCATATTAACAGTGTGCGTATACCACGTGACTTTGACGTCACAAATGCTACGGCGGACACAAATATTTTACATCATTTGTAATGAAACATGGCGCAGTCTACGCCGTTTACAGAGCCATATCTCCGGTTTTACAACGGAGTTTGATTAGTGGTGTAGTTTCTTCAAACCCTTCGATGAAACTTTTCTCAAAATTTATTAATATCGCCGAAAGCCGGAGCATTATCAAAACTGGATTTTGAGAACAGGTTCGTCGAAGTCTTTGAAAAAAACTAGAGCACCAATCAAACTCCTTTAAAAAAAAATGGAGATTGTAAGCGGCGTAGACTGCGCCATGTTTCATTAAAAAGGGTGAAGAAATAAAAAAAGTTACCATTGTTTTTACATTCTTATCAAGAGCAATCATTGCTGTCTGACCATGCAAATATGACGTCAAAAGTCACGTGGTATACACACATTGATTAATAAACAAATGAAATTACGTGATGTTTGCGATCGCCTCCTTTAACATTGCGGTATCGTTAACGTAAGTATCGAAGTTGAATCCCAGAACGACTATATCGCTGAAAGATATGAGAGCAAATCTCGTCTGGGCGTTAGCGTAGATGTCCACAATATCGTTCAAGAAGGCGAGCATCTGCTGGAACCCTTCAATCCCCACACTACCGGAGTCGTCAACGATGAACAGCACGTCGAGTGGTCTCACGATGCATTCTGGGAACCAATAAAGAGACGACAACAACATGTTTTACTTGCCCACAGTGACCTTGTCCGGACCTTTGAGCGCAAATGTAGTGGGAGTAATTTTAAAACAAATTCATTTAATTGACGCAGCGAATGAGTTAAGAAACATGTAAAATGCAGTCAAATTGTTCTTGCACAAAAATAGATTTCAACAATTTCTCAGTTATATCACGGCGGCCAGTTCACCTACTCATGCATTTCCTGGTTTTCTCACACCAGTACTCCACATAACAATCTTCCCAAGCAACTGGCTGCTTTCCCGCATAGACTTAGCACATTGGTGGAAGACGAATGACGCATGTCACATTGACTTTTGTCAATCGTCGGAAAGAGAGTTGGCCGAGCCGGGAGCACAAATATAGCCCAATACCATTGGCAATGTGTTACATCCCTCGTTCACCCGTTGAGATGATATATTTATAAAGTTACACATCTTTATATGAGACGTCCCTCGAGAAAACCAACATGACAGCATCTGCGTAATGTTTCGATCCAGATCAGCCTGCGCAGTCCGCGCATACTGAACCGGACCGACACATTCCGTCTCAAGGGGATATAAGTATAGCGTAATGATTCCTGAAACAGAAAATGCACAGGAGGCGAAAAGTGTCTATCCTAGTAAGCCTGCGCGGCATGCTTAGTCTGATCCGGGTCGATACTTTACACAGAGTCTACGCTGTTGGTTTTCTCGCGGGACGGCTCATATGTTTTATATCTAAACAATCTCTGGCAGAAGTTAGTTTACTCCATGGTGAAATCTGTTTGACTGATGCAT
Source organism: Serripes groenlandicus (assembly GCA_031761405.1). Taxonomy (NCBI): domain Eukaryota; kingdom Metazoa; phylum Mollusca; class Bivalvia; order Cardiida; family Cardiidae; genus Serripes; species Serripes groenlandicus. The sequence goes on from JASEVX010000016.1 coordinate 10,013,955, forward strand.
GGTGTCAGGACAAATAACTCATGTAGGCAAGTAATCTATGAAACGCCGTGATATGACTGAAATATGTTAAAACACCATACACACATAGGCAATTAATCTATGAAACTTCGTGATATGACTGAAATATGTTGAAACACCATACACACATAGGCAAGTAATCTATGAAACTTCGTGTTATGACTGAAATATGTTGAAACACCATACACACATAGGCAAGTAATCTATGAAACGCCGTGTTATGACTGAAATATGTTGAAACACCATACACACATAGGCAAGTAATCTATGAAACGCCGTGTTATGACTGAAATATGTTGAAACACCATACACACATAGGCAAGTAATCTATGAAACGCCGTGTTATGACTGAAATATGTTGAAACACCATACACACATAGGCAAGTAATCTATGAAACGCCGTGTTATGACTGAAATATGTTGAAACACCATACACACATAGGCAAGTAATCTATGAAACGCCGTTAATGTTAAAAGCGGCGTAAAACACAATACAAACAGACATATGGACTGAAAGTTCTCACCGCATATAGGTATCGGGGACCAGTGTCCTGCCTTGCTACACGTTATGGCGGGAGTTCCCTTTATTTCGTACTGCTTATCACAGACATACATTATATCCGTGCCGGCAACCAGTGGTCCTTGTTTCAATGTGAATTTACCGTTTTGTATATCAGGGGGAGTTGGGCACACTGTAAGATAATGGAAAGATGATAGAGAGAAAACCAACATTTTGGACTCTGCGTAATGTATCGATCCAGATCAGCCTGTGCAGCTCGCGAAGGCTAATCTGGACCGACACTTTCCGCCTCAGAAGGATATAGGTATAGAGTAATGATTCCTGAAACAGAAAATCCACGGGAGGCGTAAAGTGTCTGCCCGGATTAGCCTGCGAGGCATGCTAAGGCTGATCCGGGTCGATTCTTTTGAGCTGATATCATTAACTCTTTCAGCGCCAAAGGCAGTATTCAGGTTTTTGCAAACAATACTGATTCAGGCGAGTCGGCTCGTAACGAGCTGTCTCACCTGAAATCAGCATTGTTTGCCTTTTAGTTATCAAATAGCCCAAAATTGTATTTTATGAGAAATGGAGACGCCCGATTTTGAACATAGAAGCGTCTACTTTGAACAATTCGGCGCTGAAAGAGTTAAGTTGGCTTTCTTATGCAACGACTCATATAATTGTATGTTCACCTTCCATGAATACAAACGCATTTAGACACATCTCCACCAAACGACGTTTGAAGTAATGTGACAAATAAACATTTTCACATTTTGTCAAAATGTTTTTAAATCAATTATTATTCTTTCGTTTCTATGTATAGCGTTTTCATATATTTGCCAATATATTTCAAAATCGTCTGTTGCAGAATGATTGTAAAAACATTTGAGCCGACCCGCGAGAAAACCAACATTGTGGACTCTGCGTGAAGTATCGATCCGGATCAGCCTAAGCATGCCGCGCAGGTTTACCCGGACAGACATTTTCGCTTTCTGTGGATTTTCTGTTTTAGGAATCATTCCTTTATACCTCTATTCCCTAGAATACGGAATGTGTCGGCCGAACCAGTCTGCGCGGACTGATCTGGGTCGATACAATACGCAGAGGCCATATGTTGGTTTTCTCGCGGGACGGCTCATTTATAATGCGACTGTATATGGCAAAAAGGGTTTAACGTTTAAGGAGAATAAGCTATCTTTTCGTAGATGCAGTATGTATAAAAAATAAAATAAGGAAATAAAGTATTCAGGCAAGGGCTAACAACAGCCATGCAATTGTATTCTAAGAGTATGTCTTGTAAATACATGTAAATAAACATCATTATCAAAGATTAAATATTCCACAATAGCTGGCATTTATATGTATGAACGCTAACCAAATCAAATCAGCTAAATAGTATTTAGTAAATCCTTATAAAAGCTTCAAGTTGTTTGCATTGCAAAATGGTTTCAGGGGCGTAGCTCCCTGTAGGCACTGTAGGCACGTGCCTACACATTTTTTTCTAAAAATGCCCCAAAATGCAGCTGCGGCGATACACATCTGCGTAATGTATCGACCAGATCAGCCTGCGCTGTCCGCGCAGACTGATCCGGCCGACACATTCCGTAAGGGGGGAGAGATAGAGTAGTTATTCCTGAAACAGCAAACCCACAAGAGGCGAAAAGTGTATATCCGGGTACGCCTGTGTGGCATGCTTAGGCTGATCCGGGTCGATACTTTAAGCAGAGTCCACAATGTTGATTTTCTCACGAGACGGCCTGCACATTGATTATTGCCAAGCTACGCCCCTGGGTTTAAAAATGGACGTAGTAATCGTATCTACGATCCTGGCAACTTTTAAACAGCTGTGTAACAATCTGTACTTCGTTACACATACACAGTATATACAAGCTTTTAAAAAAAGTGTGATATGGCTAGTTTCATTGTAAATAAAACCCAGAATGAATTGTACAAAGAATAAAGCACTCTTTGCCAAACGATGGGGAAATAAAAAATCCTGTGTCTATTTTCGTAAACAGCCGAGAGGGACCAGAGTGCGAATAATATTCCTAACGTTTATTTCGTAAAAAATCCGAGTGAAACCCGAATATGTATTGTACTACCGAAGACTTAAAAAGCCGATTTGTATCATATTCACGATGTCCATTTCCGTAAATAGCCGATGTTGAACCTAAACTGTATAACATTCCTGACATGCCTATTTCCGTAAATAGCCGATCGCGGCCCGAACGTGTATAACATTTCCGCCGAAAGCCGAATGAAGCGTTGGTTCGTACTTACCCGCCTCACACGTGGGTGGGATACTCCACGTGGTATCATTCTGACAAATCACGTAATTGAAGGCACTTTTGAAAATGTAAGGATCGTCACAGACATATTGAACCATTGATCCGACGGATGTTTCGTTATAGTCCAGAGGTTTCCCGTTAGCTATAGATGGCGCCTGGCTACATTTCTCTGTAAGTAAGTGTTAGTTATACCATAAACCCTTTCCCACATAAAACAAATCTGCAGCAGACGACTTTGTAAAAAGTGACAAAAACCTGAAAAATCTCCATAAAAGCTGAGCTTAATTGTTAAATAAAGTAGAAAACATTGTGGCCAAAGGCGAAATTGCTCATTATGAGCAATTTCACCTTTGGCCACATCGTTTTCAACAAAGTCGACTGCTGCTAGTGCGTCAAAACGCGATTGCTGCTAGTGCGTCAAAATGCGTCTGCAGGTTGGAAAGTGTTAATTAGCCGATTCAGCTTACTGTTTTCAAACACGCTCTTACCGGGATATCCACTGTTTGAACATATGTTAGATAGACTTTTAAATGTATCCATTGACACAAAATTGAACGTGTATCCCAGCATTAATGTAACTTTAAATGATACCAAACTGGAGATGCATAAGGACCTCAACTCGTCTGATTCAGCTAATGTGTTAACACATGCTCGCAATGACCTTCAATATAAACATATGAAACAAGACATGAAGCAGATCAATTATATAATGTTGTTTGGTGGAGTTTTTAAAGCATTATAACCTGTTGCATGGTGCCAGTTTTAAAGCATTATAACCTGTTGCATGGTGCGAGTCTTAAAGCATTTTAACATGTTGATTGGTTAGCGTTTTAAAGCATTATAACCTGTTGCTTGGTGCCAGTTTTAAAGCATTATAAACCATGTTGCTTGGTGAGCGTTTTAAAGCATTATATTAAGCCAAGCGTATCAGGCCTGCAAAGCTTTGAGAAACAGTGGCTCAGAGAAAAAGCATCGGCTTCGTGACAATAATAATTGATTGGGGTTTTAACGCAGATTCAACAATTTCTTAAGTTATATCTCGACGGCCGATTCACCTAACCATGTGTTGCCTGGCTTTATCACACCGGTAGCCTACACAACAGTCTTTCCACAGAGATGTGTAACACAAATGTTCCATGTTCGATACATGTATGTGAGAGCGGTGCCGCTATTTCGGGATCTTCTCGGTGCGAGTACTGGATAATGATCTAGAGCGCGAAAATCAGTAGTCATTGGCTTAAGCTCTAATGACATGATTCGCGATCGATGTAAAATTAATAAGTTTGAACTGAAGTATGTAACAAACATATGTCGCTAATCTTCATGTATATACATTTTCCCACGCTCCTCGTAGCACAATACAAACCGACGTAGCGCTTCTACAGCATAAAATATATGATTTGTTTTTAAACAAACTGTATACAATGGGATAAACATCACATTTTCGTTCTGAGCAATGGCATCTAAATTTGCATTGTTTACAGAGCGGTCAAAATTGCCCGTAAAACCAGGGTTTTCAAAATAGGATTTTAGTTACAACCATTTCACGCCAAGCCCTCGATATGTGCTCACGTATCCGATTGGTCTGAAGCAACTTCATTCTCGAATCTGACCAATCAAAGGTCTTCTTTTGAGCATATAGTTCATTTCTGAGCACGTTTTAAGAGTTTAATAGTTTCGGGGACACGGATCTTGCCGGACATTTGTGAAAAGATAGATATGATCATAGCTTACATTGTTTTTATGTAATACCTGAACATTTTCCGGCGCAGATACATGCAAATTGTCACGTGCAAATACTAAATTACGAATTAAAATTCCACTATTAACTAGGGCAAACATGTAACGTCATTTAAATATGATTTCATGTCTTTCAAAGTACCGGGACGTCATTCACAGGCCATTGATACCGTGTATTGAATGTGTGATATGTCCCATTGAATATACTTAAATTTGTATAAGTTTTCTTTAATCTGCATTAAAAGTTATTCTAGGTATATAACTAGAATGGAGTGCTCCGCGGAGCACGTGTGTCACCTCAACCTGCTCATTGAAAGTGTGACGAAAAAAAAGTGTGACAGACAGACAGACGCCGGACAAAAAAAAAGAAATCCCTAAGTGCCTACCATACTACGCAGGGTGACACACTAAAAGGACAATTTCGTTGTAGCAGCGGTATGTAGGTTTGAATTTAACTAGTCATAGCGTGGGGAAAATGATATCTCGTGAGATACACATTTTCCTACGCTCATCGTAGCACAACTTATCGCTTCTTCAGCATAAGATATATGATTTGTTTTAAACAAACCATATACAATGGGATAAACATCACATTTTCACTATAATAGCTAGTTTTCATAAAGCTCAGGTTCTTGTCGAGTACTAAACATTTGTCCTATGGCAACTTCGAATTGAACTTACCTTCTGTACATGTGGGTGGGGTACTCCACGTCGTATCATTTTGACAAATCACATAATTATAGGCACTGTTGAAAGTATACCAAGTGTCACAGACATATTGCACGCTCCCACCAACCACTGTTTCGGTATTAGACAGGGGCTTTCCGTTATTTATAGAGGGCGCCGCGCTACAATTCACTGCAAGTAATCATTACCGTTATTTATAGAGGTCGCCGCGCTACATTCCATTGCAAGTAATCATTACCGTTATTTATAGAGGGCGCCGCGCTACATTTCACTGCAAGTAATCATTACCGTTATATCAATTTTGACACATGGCGTTATTGTAAGTCATGGTGCAAATATACACCTGGACGAAAGCCTATTGGCCGTTTTCCAAAATGAGTACTGAATACTAAAGAGAAAGATGGAACTGCATTGCTCTGTAAGTAATTGTGATGTATTGCTATGTAAGTAATTGTGATACATTGCTCTGTAAGTGATTATGATGCATTGCTCTGTAAGTGATTATGATGCATTGCTCTTTAAGCAATTGTGATGCATTGCTCTGTAAGTAAATGTGATTCATCAGACATGAACAACGCTGTATCATTTTGATAAATTAATTACGTTATTCTAAGTCGTGGGTGAAAGTATAACACTCGACTTGACAAAACCATATTGACCGAATGAGTATTGAATATTGTAGACAAAGATTAGACAGCACGAACTTACAGACTGATCTGGGTCTGCAATGTCCGTTATAGCATTTTAAAGGCGTGCATAAACTAATATGTAAATGAACCGTCGCACGAGAAAACCGACATTGTGGACTATGGGTAATGTATCGACCCAGACCATGCTAATCCGGACCGACACATTCCGTCCTATGGGGATAGAGGTATAGAGTAATGATTCATGAAACAGCAAATACACAGGAGGCGAAACGTGTCCGTCCGGGCTGAATGCTTAGGCTGATCCGTGTCGATACTTAAATCAGAATCCACAATGTCGGTTGTGTCGTGGGACTGCTCAAATGTTGTTTAAATGAGCATAGAACGCGATAAGGGTTACGTTAACAACCCATAGCTTTGATTTAAATACTCTTGAGCAAGCATTTAGTCTTTCAATATAAATGATATTGACTACTATGTCAATAAATGCGCTCCTTGGCTAGAATAAATAAAATGTCATGATATAAGTTAAGCAGGATGAAGGCTAAAGTGTTATAAAAGCTATGCGTATCAGGATGTAAAACGCCATTTAAATACATCTTAAACATCAATGATAAAAGTTTTAGCTAAAAGCTATAGATTTAGCTATAAAAAGTCATTACCAAATCAAAAGCATAGAATACTGTTTTAGCTATAAAAAGTCACATTACCAAATCAAAAGCATAGAATACTGTTTTAGCTATAAAAAGTCACATTACCAAATCAAAGCATAGAATACTGTTTTAGCTATAAAAAGTCACATTACCAAATCGAAAGCATGAAATACTATCGCATTTAAAGCAAACACGATTTTTAAGCATCCTACGATATCAAAGCAAAATTGACTTTATTGAAAATAAAATAAAACATAAAGATTAATTTAAATCATCTGCAAAGCGCAAACTACAAGAATAATGTCAATAACAGCGTTGTTTATTTGAAAATAAATCATTAGTTTGTGAATTGATCACATACTTACAATATTGTATAGGTACCCAGAAAACTGTGAGCAAAGCGTATCAGTTTTAATTATTTTGTTTTGACCTTTTAAGCCTAACTAGTTTCTTTGGTAACGGTCGGAGCCGTCAATGAAGGGAACAACACTATTCAAACAAATAAATGTTACGTACGTGGCTCGCAAGTAGGCGTGACAGTCCACGTGTTGTTTTCTTGGCATGTTACTGAATTGAAGTCAGTGGTGATGCCGTACGAATTAAAACACATGTATTTGAGCGTCTGACCAACAGATGTTTCAGTGTAGGGTAGGACTTGTCCATTGTCTATTGATGGGGGCGCATCACAGCTCTCTACAATTAATCGATATACAGTCAAACCTGTGCTTAACCCTTTCCCCCATACGACAATTCTGCAGCGGACGACTTTGAACGTATTTTGTCAAAACATAGAAAATCTCCATAATTGAATGGATAACCTATGACAAAAAGTGGAAAACATTGTGTCAAAAGGAGAAATTGCACGTTTTGTGCAATTTCTTCTTTTGTTACTATGTTTTCAAAAGCCGTCTGCTGCAGAGGCGTCATAAAGCGTCTATATGAGGGAAAGGGTTAATGCCACCCTTGTAATCCCAATTCCCTGTCTATATCGATCGCACTTTGAATTTCTCAATTGCTCAATTTCGGCATGTATGACCCTGTTATTACAGACCACCTTTGAACAAAGACCATATATCCCCCCTTCCTCGATGGTCTTTGAATACAGGTTGAACTGTAGATGTACATTTTGTACTTGCAATTAAATTGTACAAGTTTGACTAAAATTGGTCAAGATAGAGGTGGGTTTAGCTCAATCGGTGACTCCGAGATATATCATTCCATGGGTCGTGAATTCGATCCACGACTCGGCCATTCATGCTTTCCAATGATTGCCAAAAGTTCTCTTCAACAAATGAGCTAAATAAGCTATGTTCGAAGGTAGATCTAGCTAGTTGTCTCAGAAGAATATAAGCCATCCCGCGAGAAAACCATCATTATGGACTCTGCGTAATGTATCGACCCATATCAGCCTGCGCAGTTCGCGCAGGCTGAACCGGGCCGACACATTCCGTCTCAGGGGTATAGAAGTATAGAGTAATGATTCCTGAAACAGAAAATCCTCTTGAGGCGAAAATAGTTTATCCGGGTAAGTCTGCACGGCATGCTTAGGCAGATCCGGGTCCACAATGTTGGGTTTCTCGCGGGACGGCTCATTTGTTGCGTTGAGCACTCGGGAGGGCAAGTTAGATAAATATCTGTAAGTGAAGTGGCGGTCATGGTATAACTGTGTTACAGTTTAAAATAACATGCTATGTGACCACGCACAACACAGCGATAACATCTCAACCATACAGATGCAGTACGTATTAGCCGTTCTACGAGAAAACCAACATTGTTGAATCTGCGTAAAGTATCGACCCGGATCAGCATAAGCATGCCGCGTAGGCTTACCCGGATAGGCACTTTTCGATTCCGGTGCTTTTTTTGTGTCAGGAATCATTACTTTATACCTTTATCCCCTTGAGACAGAATGTGTCGACACGGATCAGTCTATCCGAACTGCGTAGGCTGATCTGGGTCGATATATTACGCAGTGTCCATAATGTTGGTTTTCTCGTGGAACGGCTCATATCTGTTATATGGGGCAAATATAACCTATATACCACCATCCTCGGTACCCAGGCTATTCATAAAATATATGATATATTTTATGAATAGCCTGGGTACCGAGGATGATATACCACATACATAAAACACAATTGTTATATCAAAGTCAAATTAGAGGCTAGTAGTCGAAGGGAGATAACACTATAAACAAATAAACCACGAAAGTAAATATTAGAAAAAGAGTCATTCCCCTTGATTAAGAAAATGTGTACTTTTTACGCAAGTGGGTGTTGCCGTCCAAACACCGCTTTTCACGCCATTTTCGTCTGTGACCACCGAACATATTATAGTATCATTGCCGCTAATGGCGTACGTGTCTTCACATGTGTACGTCACATTGGCACGTGCTTTTGTGTTTGCGGGTACTGTGTGTGTAGCATGGTCTACTGTAGGTATGGTACCACATGCTGAAAAAATATTCGTTTAACTCTTTCAGCGCCAAAGGCAATATTCAGGTTTTTGCAAACAATACTGATTCAGGCGAGTCAGCTCGTAACGAGCTGTCTCGCCTGAAATCAGTATTGTTTGCCTTTTAGTTATCAAAAAAGTCAAAAATTGTATTACATGAGAAATGGAGACGCCCGATTTTCAACATGGAAGAGTCTACTTTAAACAATTCGGCGCTGAAAGAGTTAAATTGGTTTAACGACGCCTGTCAACATTGTTTCAGCTATACTACGTCAACAGAACATTTATCCATTATCCGTTGCTGACACTCAAGTTCTAGTCTGGGAAATGTGCCTTGTCAAATGGCACTCAGCGATAACCATCGCAGTGGCACATTCCTTTGTAATATCGGGTACAACATATATATATATATATGTATGTAAATGACGTGTAGCATTGTCTACGGTAGGTACGGTACCACACGCTGGAAAATATTGATTTAAATTGGTTTAACGCCACCTTTCAACAGTATTTCAGCTATACTACATATACATAACAGTTATCTAGTATCCGTTGCTAAGACACAAAGTTCTAATCTAAGAAGTATGCCTTGTCCGATGCCACTCAGCCATGACGGCGACTAACGGTGGTGATCGAATCATGAACGTCGTATCCAAAATATCCAACTATTACAAATCGGCCAAGGCTGGAATATATATTCATCGGGTCTTACTGATAAGATTCGTTTCATCAGCGCCTCAGTTTTATCGCGGCGTTTCAAGGAAAGGTGGCCATTACTGACTGTTGATAAAGCGGTTATTTACGGTTGCAATTTTGAATAGGAAATATTTACGCGCGTGTAATTAGCGAGTACGTCAGTGCGAGTATGTAATTAGCGGTTTAAATCACGAGGATAAGGCTTCCCGTAGCAGAAGTTCAACAGCAAATATATCATAATAATATTCATATGTGATCGATGAAAAAGTGGTCTCATTTCTGACGTAATATTCGATATGTGTAGCTTTGTTAATGGCGCTTTCATGATGATGCGAAAATGTATCGCAACGTAAGTGATGACATAATGTGTGACGTCATTTTATATCATCGCAGAAACAGTTAAGTTTATTTCCTATTAGAACTGAGATTTTCATAACCCCTGTTTACCCTAATAAAACTTCATAATACATGTACTAAACGTTTAAAAAACCTGACACCAATACATCGTACATTTGAGCCGTTTAACGAGAAAACTCTGCGTAATGTATCGACCCAGATCAGCCTGCGCAGTATGCGCAAGCTAATCCGGGCCGACACATTGCATCTCAGGGGAATAGATTATAGGTATAGATTAATGATTCCTGAAACAGAAAATCAACAGGAGGCAAAAAGTATATTTCCGGGGTTAGCCTGCTCGGCATGCTTAGGCAGATCCGGGTTGATTCATTACGCAGAGACCACGATGTTGAGTTTCTCGCGGAACGGCTCATTTGTTGGTTTATTTGAATGCATTTTAACGCCGATTTAACATTCCAGTTATGTCAGGGCGCTATTTATCCCGACATCGATCAATAAGTCGCAATGGCTATCCCATGCAACAACCCTGATCTCCTAGGAGAGAAATCATATCCACCTCTTTAGTGTCTTTGGTAGGACTCGATCGAATACTGCATAATGATATCCCGCCACAGACCAGGGGCGTAGCTCCCTTAATGCACTGTAGGCACGTGCCTACACATTTTTGCTCAAAATGCCCCAAAATGCAGCTGCGGCTATAGACATCTGCGTAATGTATCGACCAGACCAGCCTGCGCTGTCCGCGCAGACTGACCCGGCCGACACATTCCGTCTTAGGGGGGGGGGGGGGGGGGGGGGTAGATTCCTGAAACAGAAAATCCACAGGAGGCGAAAAGTGTCTATCCGGGTAGGCCTGTGTGGCATGCTTAGGCTGATCCGGGTCGATACTTTACGCAGATTCCACAATGTTGATTTTCTCACGAGACGGCCTACACATTGATTATTGTAAAGCTACGCCCCTGCAGACTATCGTACATATAGGTAATGTTAACCCTTTCCCGCCTGCAGACACATTTTGACGCGTCTTCAGATAAAGTCTTTTTAAATGAGTGTGGCAAAAGGAGAAAATGCTCATACGAGCAATTTCTACTTTTGCCAGAATATTTTATAACTCTTTTTGATAATTATTATTTTATTATATAGGGACTGCCCATAGTGTTGCTAAAGTATTTTCAAAAGTCGTCTGCTCCAGATGTGTTGTATGTGGAACAGGGTTAATTTGGAACACAACGATGGGAAACTATTTATGTTATTTTAAGAGTTAAGAGTTTTTTGAAATAATTCATATTCTTCCGTGTCCGAAGCGAGGTTGCACTGTAACAGTGGATATTTAGGATTTCTATTGGAATTAGGTCGAACAGTTTGGATTGACCCTAAAATTACGATAACAATTGGGGCTAAGTAAGACGAGGTCATTGCGAATATTGTACTTGAATACCGCCAGTTCAGTAAATTTGCAGGAATGCCTTCATTTTAGATTAATGTAGATTCCGATTAATATAGATGTACGTATAGTGCACAATATGCTTTATGATTGATTGATTAATTGATTGTTTGTTGAATGTTTTACGCAGCTTTCAACAATTTTTCAGTTATATCCCAGCATTTCCTTGGTAATTTACCAGTACTACTGGTCCGTTCATCCTGTCGTAATGATAACCCCACAATCATGAGCGCCAAAGAGGTAAAGCCATTACTACTATTTGTAAAGTCCGATACATTAATAAATAACGCAATAATGAAGTCAGCACTCGATCACGTCGATAACTCGAAGTATGTATGTGTCGTCCTTGACTTCGAGTTATCGCGAGTCCACTATTTTTTTTGACTGGTTTAAAGCATACGGTGTGATCGGAAAATGATCGGCAACGATTTCTATTATATCACAAAAGGATGGTTTTTTGTTGTAAAAATGTTCCATCTATTTATCGTTATATGAGTGGAGCCCAGTCCCGGTAGCTCAGTTGGTAGCGATGTGGGCTGTCAATCCAGGAGTTGTGAGTACGAACCCCAACTCGGCCAACATTCATTCCGACGTTTGACAAAAGTCACTGTGACACGCGTCTTTCGTCATCCACCAAAGTGCAAACAGACTACAAGGAAAAGCAGCCAGTTGCTTTGAAAGAATGTTGTGTTGTTAACTGGTGTGAGAAAACATTGACACACGTGAGTTTGTGAACTGGCCGCCGTGAAATGACTGACACAGTGTTGAAAACCGTTAAGAGAATTTATTTATTTATTGGGGTTTTACGCCGCTTTCAACATTATTTCAGTTATATCACAGCGACAGTTCACGTATTCGTGATTCCTGGGTAAACAAACCAGTACCAGGCCAAGCGCACTCAACCATGACCGTAGTGCCGCGACTCGGGATCGAACCCGGGACACCCGGTTTTGAAAGCCCCGACGATAACCACTCGACCACAGCGGATTCCGGTACCGTTAAGAGAAGTAGCCAAGTAAATCAAAATCAATACATACTGATCTCTGTTAATAACGCGCAGAAGGGATCCATAATGTGATTCGGGGAGTGGTCCCAGCAGTGGTCGGGCCATTCGGGGTTATGGTTGTGATCACGTTTCTCCAAGGTTAATACACCTATAACGAAAAGAAAACATAAAACAGTATATACGTAGATAAACGAGGTTTATTTATTGTTTATTCGATTCTCCACTTCATGGAATGTAGTTTTCATTTTGTAAAATTTATTTGTTTGCAGTATTTGACAGTAGGCGATCATTTGCTATACTCCGGCTCTGGGTTTTTGCTACGTGTTGATATAAAGAATGCAAACCACGTGGACCATAATTACAATGCCCGTAAATGGTACACATTACCGAGTACAGTGGGTTTGATTGATTTCGGTTTAACGCCGGTTTCAATACGGAGTCGACTTCAATGAATAAGTGCTATGATACTGACCGCCGTGATATGACTGAAATACCGCTAAAAACGACGTCAAACCAAATCAATGAAATTAATCAGTCAATCATCGGTATTTAAATCATATTAATTATGCCAAATATTTCAGCGATTTTTTCAGGAGTTGGTGAATTAGTAGTATCATTGAAAAACCTGCTTTGAGAATTTCATTTATTTGATTTTAACACCGTTATTCAACAGTATTTCAGTACTATCAAAGCGTTCAGTGCACCTAACCATGCCTTATCTTTATAAATCCCGGCACCAATGCATCGTCCATTTGAGCCGCTCAACGAGAAGACGAACAGGAGGCGTAAAGTCAGCGAGAACAGTGTCTGAGTACTATCAATGCGTCCATTGCACCTCTAACCATGCCTTATCTTTATAAATACCGGCACCAATGCATCGTCCATTTAAGCCGCTCCACGAGAAGACGAACAGGAGGCGAAAAGTCAGCGGGAACAGTGTCTCAGTACTATCAATGCGTCGTTTGCACCTAATAGCTTTATTTTGCCCTCCCGTACCAATAGTCAAAACAACATTCTTCCCAGGCGACTGTATGTCTGACTCCCTATATGGACATTAAGCTGATTGGTGGGACAGTAAGCACAGTGGCCAGTAACTTTTTGTACGAATAATATGCGAAAATAAGATTCTATGGTTAATGTTTAGGCTGAACCTTGACACATCTACGGAAATGGTATATCAGATGAGATATACGTGGTTCGATTCCTGCTGTCAATGAGGGTGCACCTTTGGCATATGGCACTTTTGCAAGCATAGTACTGGCTAGTCATACAAAGGATTTTGCATGGGTGCACTGTTGACGTGGTATAACGGAAACCCATGAAACGCCGAGAGATAATAAAAATACTGTTGAAAGTGGCATAAAGCAAAATACAAATAAACAAATTAACAGCTTTACTCTATAGAGATACGAACTTCTCACCATCGGCCTTAATGGCCACCAAGCCGAAATAGTTTAGCAATAGCTTCTCTCATTGGTCATCAGTGTTGCGTGGAAAGTACCCTTTCCCACATACAGACGCTTTCTGACGCCTTTGCAGCAGACGGATTTTGAAAATACTGTGGCAAAAGGAGAAAAGCAATTTTACCTTTTGCCACAATGTTTTCATCTCTATTCCCTTATTATACCTGCATTTATAGAGTTATTCCATAGTTTGATATTGCTGTTTCCAAAGTCGTCTGCTAAATGCTTGTTGTATGTGGGAAAGGTTTAATAAGATGCATTAATTAGCAAACCTCAAGCTCTTGAGATAGAAGACAAACACACACAAATATATGGATATTACTTTTAGTTATATATAATAGTTTGTCAGTCGGTTACAAAGTACAATATAGGCTTATCTTAATAATGTATTAACAACATTTAAACAAAGCCTAAACACAGATACACACAGTATGGTATATAAACAGCAATACGTATTGTCGCAAAACCTTGCAGTTGGTAGGATAACTATTATCAATAACACTGTATAAAGTTAGCCAGGAAATGTCGTGGAATAACTGAATATTGCTGAAAGTGGCATAAAACACCATTCGAACAAACAAATAAACACGTAACCTTAACCCATATAGAAGTGAGTTAATAACTTCTTACCAACAGTCCTAAAAGTGACGAACTACAGATTATAGATAGTATAGGCCAAAGATTTAAAACTGTTGTCTTGAAATATTAGAGCGATAATTTCACTTTCCAGTACAATAAACATCGAACTATTGATTGTTTATGCTTTATTTGTGCTGGGCAGACATACCCAGTAAGCCAACTATTGTATATATTCATGAGTTTTTCAAATTTTACTGCCAAAATAGTTTTGAACTATTTATTACATACTTTGTTGTCACTATTAGCAATATTTGAAGAAGTTTCAACATTTCCAAATGTTTATATCCATCTGGAGTTCAGCACCTTCAAAGAAGCTGAACTGCAGATTATAGATAGTAAAGTCAAAATGTTAAAACTGTTCAAAAGTTGTCTTGAAATATTAGAATCTTTATTCTGTGATAAAATTAATTTCACTTTCCAATACAACAAACATCAAAATATTGTTTGTTTATGCTTCTTGTTTACTGGGTAGACATACCCAGTAAGCCAACTTTTGTATATTTTCATGACTTTCAATTGACTGTTTTTCAACATTTACTGCCAAAATAGTTTTGAACTATTTATTACACACTTTGTTCTCTCTATTAGGAATATTTGCAGAAGTTTCAACATTTCAAAATGTTGATATCCATCTGGAGTTTAGCACCTTTAAGGGCCAGCAAGACAAACACTGGTTGTATGAATCCTTGGTAGGATAGATAGTACCCGAAGTACTTGGTCCAATACCATCAACCTTTCTTAGCGGTAAGTTATACATAAATACTTCCTTGTATTTGGTAAAACATTGTCGAATGAATTTAAGTAAAGGACAAAGTGGACATAAATTGTTTACCTTGCTGACTTACAATATTTGGTAAGAAATTAAAAACAATTCTCATTTTTATCAGGGAAACAAAATTGATGACATATCGAGGGCTTGGCGTGAAACGTTTATAACTAAAATTGGTATTTTTTTACCAAGGTTAATCACCTCGCCATAACGTCTTTAAAAGCGTTAAATCATTTTTCTTGGTAAACAATGGAAATTTAGAACGAGCAATGGCACCTAAATTTGCATTGTTTACAAAGGGGTCAAAATTGCCCCTAAACCAGGGTTTTCAAAATAGGGTTTTAGTTACAACCGTTTCACGCCAAGCCCAAGCCCTCGATATGCCTTTAAGTATTTTTAAAAGTATAACTTAAAAGTATTACTTAGCGCTAAGTAAGGTTGCTGTAATTAGACCCTGGTAACGTCGTGCGGTGTTAACCACAATTCAAAGAAATCACATAAAAACGTATACCGTATGCCAGGTAATGGTGAGTTATAAACTTCTTACCAACGGCTAGGAAGACCAGCAAGACGAACACGGATTTAATTTGTTTAACCATCCTGGGATTTTAAAGCTCCACGACCACGTATGCCGACTGAATGAGTGATCTTAAGTCAGCCAGACAGATTGTCAAATCATGTGACGTAACTTGCCACACTTTTAGCACCAAATGTGGACCAAATCTTGCTCTGCGAGAAAATAGGAATTAAACCCTTTGCCTATGCTTATCGTGTTGTCTACATACAGGAGTTAAATCATTGAACGTTAACTCTTTTAGCGCCAAAGGCAATATTGAGGTGTTTGCAAACAATACAGATTCAGGTGAGTCAGCTCGTAACGAGCTGTCTCACCTGAAATCAGCATTGTTTGCGTTTTAGTCATCAAAATAGTCCAAAAAGTGTAAATAACAATAGACATGGGGACGCCCGATTTGTAACATGGAAGAGTCTACTTTAAACAATTCGGCGCTGAAAGGGTTAAACCCTCTCTCATGTACAAACAACCTGTAGCAGACGCCTTTCAAAACATCGAGGCAAGAACACGGCAAATTTCTTTAGCTGAAAATATAATTACTGAACAAAATGATGAATTTACCCTTTTGTCAGAATGTTTTTAAAAGGGCATTGCTGCAGAGGTGCAAGACAGTGCATGTGTGTGGGATATGATTAAAACATTGTTGGAGACGACGAAATGCCTTTACGGGACGGGGTGACTTAATAACGCTTAACTCTTTAAGCGCCGAATTCCCTACACTAGATACCTCCTTGTCCAAAATCAGCCGTGTCTCCCGTTTTCATAATGTATATAACAGTTTCGGTATGTATTGATACCTAGAAGACTCGCCTGAATCTCTATTGTTGGCAAACAAACGTCCATGTTGCCATTGGCGATGAAAGAGTTAACCGTTACGCTGCCATAGGTAATTAAAGGTTTTTGCAAACAATACAGATTCAGGTGAGACAGGTCTTAACGAGCTGTCTCACCTGATATATGCATTATTAAGCATGTAGCGTTACATTTTACAAAATTTCCTATTGGACGAACAATGGAGTGATCCAATGTTCAACATGGAACACTCAATGTTGTGAAATTCGGCAGTGTAAGAGTTAACAGTGTCTAAAATTTGTCTAGACATACAAAGTGCGTATTTTCTCGACCGTTCCACACGGAGAAGGCACCATTAAAATGGTCGCTATTGACATGGTCGGTGCTATGCGAAAACCAACCTTATGGGACCTGTGCGAATGGTCAAGATAAACCTGTGCATTCGCGCTTTCTTGTCAGGGTATACACTTGTCGAGAGGCAATCACAGAATCGTTCATATATGGTAATAGAAGGACATTGACGCGCAACGCTATATGAGTCATTCCACGATGAAACCAACATTATGCAGAAATGTTGGTTTTATCGTGGAACGGCTCATTTCAAAACACAAGAAGGCTGATTTTCCCGAAACACGGCTTTGGTAGTGAACCAGGTCTTGTTCTGATAAACTTTAACACTGTGATTAAGCCGCATGCTCACTGTCCCAAATCTGGTTCCGGTGAAAAATAGCTGGTATACCGGGTTGATCCGGGACATATTTGCCGAAAAATCAATTGCATTCTCACATTCCAGCCGTTGTCCCGGAGTGCCCCCGTCCCTGGTCTAGAAGCCGAATTCCTCGTTCGATCACGGATTACCCCGGTTAGTTCCCTGTTTGACAAGACTTTTCCCAAACCATCCCAAACCATCATTCGGGACCTACTGGGGTGCCATACTGGGACAGTGAGAAAGGGGCTTAAACCATTCCAACATACAACAACGCATACGTGCTACAATTACACTTATATATACACGAAAGTACAAGTATTGAATAGAGTTGAAAACATTATGGTAAAAGAAGAAATTCCTTATCAGGAGCAAATTCTAATTTTGTTTAAAATGTTTTCTACGCCCCCAATGATGGAAAAGCTTTATACCTTATGCTTTAGAGCCTGGTCTGCTTTTTACGAAATTAACCCATTGCCATATACATGTATAGGCGCTTTTTGTCTGCTCTGTAGCAGACACTTTTTAAAAACATTGTTGCACTAGGAAAACATTGCACAGAACGAGCAATTCCACATTTGGCCACAGTCTTTTCAACAATATTCAATTATTACACTTTAATCTATCGTGTTATTTTATATATTATCCATTAAGATTTCAATGTCGTCTGCTGCATAACTTGGTGTATATGGGAAAGGGTTTAGCATTTTCTTTGCAAGCATTTACTTTTTTTGGAACATTATTTTCAAACAGTTATAATTGTTAACTTTTATAAATGTAGTCTTCTTTGAAAATATCTGTCAAATTGGTAATATGCGTTCAATAATTGTCACTTGTATTTGGGACACATGCTTAACTAGTTTAGCCACAATGGGCAAAAGTGAGCTTTTTGCAAACAATACAGATTCAGGTGAGTCAGGTCGTAATGAGAATTTTCATCTGAAATCAGCATTAGTTACCTTTTTAGTAATCAAAGTACTCGAAAACTCTTATAACATGAACAATCAAGTTGCCCAATATAAAACTCTTATAACATGAACAATAAAGTCGCCAAATATAAAACTCTTATAACATGAACAATCAAGTCGCCCAATATAAAACTCTTATAACATGAACAATCAAGTCGCCCAATATAAAACTCTTATAACATGAACAATAAAGTCGCCCAATATAAAACTCTTATAACATGAACAATAAAGTCGCCCAATATAAAACTCTTATAACATGAACAATAAAGTTGCCCAATATAAAACTCTTATAACATGAACAATAAAGTCGCCCAATATAAAACTCTTATAACATGAACAATAAAGTCGCCCAATATTGAGTCTACTTTAGGGAAGTTGGCACTGAAAGAGTTAATCAGAGATAATGTAAACAACTTTTGTTTAACCCTTTCTCAGTTGCAGATGAAGAATTTGAACGCATTTTGTTGCAGACGACTTTTGAAAATAATTGTTACACAATGATCAATGAGACGTTCCGTGAGAAAACAAACAGTGTGGCCTCTGCGTAATGTATCCACCGATGTCAACCTGTGCAGTACTCGCAGGCTAATCCGTGCAGACACATTCCGTCTTAGGGGGATAGAAAGATAGAGTTATGATTCCGGAAACAGATAATCCACATGAGGCGTTAAGTGTCTGTCAGGGTTAGCCTGCGTGGCGTGCTTAGGCTGATGACGGTCGATACTTTACGCAGAGTCCACAATGTTGGGTTTCTCGTTATTCGGCTGAAATATATAGTTTAACACTTTCAGCGCCGAATTGTTTAAAGTAGACTCTTCCATGTTACAAATCGGGCGTCTCCATGTCTATTGTTATTACACTTTTGGACTATTTTGATGACTAAAACGCAACAATGCTGATTTCTGGTGAGTCAGCTCATTACGAGCTGACTCACCTGAATCTGTATTGTTTGCAAAAACCTCAATATTGCCTTTGGCGCTGAAAGAGTTAAATTCCCTTTTGCAGAAAGAGCGACGAAACCCGTTATGTAAGATACGGGGAGACATATCTGCTACATGTTCTTATCTAAATGGCACTCCACTGTGGACGTCCCTTGAGAATGGATAAGACCAAAAACCAGACAACTTCGAATACGTCAAAATGCGTCTCTACGTGGGAGAAGGATGATCTACTTCATTCCCAACACCATGACCGATCAAACCATGTGATGTGGGTGTTCTCAAAACTATTAACCTTTTCCCCATACGACAATTCTGCAGCAGACGACCTTGAACATATGTTGTCAAAAAATAGAAAATCTCTATAATTTAATGGCTAACCTATGGATTAAAGTGGAAAACATTGTGGCAAAAGGAGAGATTGCTCGTTTTGAGCAATTTCTTCTTTTGTCACTATGTTTTCAAAAAGCCGTCTCCTTTAGAGGCGTCAGAACTCGTCTGTATCAGGGAAAGGGTTAAATCGGTGAGAATATTCATTTATATTGCACCAGTTATTCAGGGTTTAGCAGTCAAATTAGGATTTGCCGAGCCCCAGTAGTTGAGTCGGTAGCGACGCGGGCTGTCAATCCAGGGGTTGTGAGTTCGAACCGCAGCTCGGCCAACGTTCTTTTCGACATTTGATAACAGTAAATGCGGCGAGCGTCATTCGTCTTCCACCAATGGGCTAACATTGAAAAGCAGCCAGTTGCTCGGAAAGACTGTGGTGTGAAGAACTGATGTCAGAAAACCAGGAAACATAGGGGTAGGTGAACTGGTTGCCATGATATGACTGATTCGTTTTTTTGAAAACGGCGTAAAACCCAAATCAAATTAAATTGTAGTACCAAGGGGTTGGCTTTCAAATTAGGAGTTATGAACAGATATAAAAATCTTATCTATATATCTCAAACTCTTTTTCTTTTCTTTTCACAAAACAGCATGCGTCGGCCTCCCGTGCCAACAGTCAGATTGGATATTTTTACACACAGCCGGTGAAAGTACAGGCTATGTCTCCGGAAAGCAGACATCGAGCTTGTTTCGCAATCGACATAAAACGTGTTTAATCTATCTGACACATAAGTCTAGACAACAGTTTTCCCACATGCAACACATATACAGCGGACAAATGAATAAATGTTGGCAGAACAGTATGGGAACTATCTATATATGTAGAACATTGATTAAATATAACTGAATTTGGAAGCATTGTGGAAAACGGAGAAAATTGCTCATCACGGGCAGATTCTCCTTAAGATACAAACAACACTATTGTCAACAGCCGTTGTCGGCTACAGATGCGTTAAAGGACGTCTGTATGTTAGGAAAGGGTTATCACCAACAGCGGTCATGACATAATACATGTCAGCCGTTCCACCAGAAAACCAACAGTGTGGACTCTGCGTAAAGTAGCGACCCGGATAATTCATAGCATGCCAACGCAGGATAAACCGGACATATTTAAGTGTTCGCCTCCTGTTGATTTTCTGTTTCAGGAATCATTACTATATACCTCTACCCCCTTGAGACGGAATATGTCGGCCCAGCCTGCGCGGACTGCCCAGCCTGATCCAGAGCTCCAGATAAGAAGAGTATTTCACATCCGCAAATCCTTATTTGACCCTTAAACCCTATGTTGTGGATACTCAAAAGAATCGTCTCAGTGAGACGATTCTTTTGAGTACCCACAACATATGGTTTAGTGGTGTTATAAGAGAGATATGGATGGGAAAAGACCAGTTCACTCATCCTTATATAGTCCTCTGCTGTGATATAGGTCGATACATTACGTAGAGTACATAATGTTGGTTTTCTCGTGGAACGACTCATGTATAACATGACCGCCATTGTTGCAATACAGCTATTTTTACAGAGCAAGGCAATGTCATACAAACCTGACTTAAACTTCGCTCGATCGTACACGTATATAGATCTGATGACTGCCACATACAGGTCGTCTCAGATTGACCTTTGCGACATTGTCGCCAGCAAAAATGGTAAGTAAGGTGTTAATCAGGTGGGAGTAACCGGTAAATAAACAAGATGTTAGGTATAAATCAGGGGGAAATAACCGATAAATAAACAAGATGTTAGGTATAAATCAGGGGGAAATAACCGATAAATAAACAAGATGTTAGGTATAAATCAGTGGGAAATAACCAATAAATAAACAAGATGTTAGGTATAAATTAGGGGGAAATAACCGATAAATAAACAAGATGGAGAAGCAGTGAGAGATTAGAATTCTTTTGAAAACATTGTGGCAAAATGAGAAATTGCTCATCATAAGCAATTTCTCGTTTTGCCACAATATTTTCAACACTTTTAAGTAATTATATATTCATGTTTAGAAACAGACTGTCAATACTTTTATGTAAGTGTTTTCAAAGTGGTCTACTGCAGATTTGGTTTGTGTAGGAAAGGGGGGGTTAGTTCCCGTGGTTAGCGGCTTCTGTCTTTGGGATTATTCTACGCAAATGTATGCAACTTAGAATGGAAGCCAAAAGGTACAGACGTAGAGCGTCGACCTCTCGTGCCAAACGTCCCGGTACGAATCCCGTGATGAGCAGATTCAGGCTTGGGATTTTTCCACACGAACGGTGCAAGTACTGGTAACGTTCCAGGAAGTGGACATCGAACGTGATAACATAGAAGCGTAAAGCTTGTTTCACAATATATGTAAAATAAATAAGTTTGAACTTAACTAAAACCAAGAAGATTAGTCATGTTTTCACCTGTATGGCGTACATGTTCACGTGACCCTGTTAGGTAATGATGTTAACCAGGTGCGCGCCTGGGTGAACTCGACTATACTCACAGGTGAGGAAGTGGACCCACAGGGCACATTTTAACATTCTACAATGCATATGATGAACTCAAATAGCGAGGGCTTGGCGTGAAACGGTTGTAACTAAAGTTGGTATCTTTTTTACCACGTTAATCAACTCGCCATAAAGTCTTTATAAGCGTTAAATCATTTTTCTTGGTAAACAATGTAAATGTAGGTGCCATTGCTCGTTCTGAGCAATGGCACCTAAATTTGCATTGTTTACAAAGGGGTCAAAATTGCCCCTAAACCAGGGTTTTCAAAATAGGTTTTAAGTTACAACCGTTTCATGCCAAGCCCTCGATAGTCTCTTACCGAGAACACAAACGAGCTATATCCACATGCTGATTTATTAACATTTATATTTCGATGTTTGTTTGGAGTTTAACGCCGCTTTCAACAGCTTTGGTCATATCACGGCGGTCAGTGCACCTACCCATGTTTTCCTGGCTTTCCCACACCAGTACTTACACAACATTCTTTCGAAGCCACTGACTACTTTCTTACATAGATCAGAGGTGAGAGGCAATGGAAAACATCGCCCGAAAGAATGTCGCCGCAACCGGGTATCGAACCCGTGACCTCCAGATCACGAGTCAGATACGCTACCAATTGAGCTACCCGGCCGGGTCTCAATGAGATTCGAATTGTACACGTTGGCGTACGTGCGTATGCCCTGGGTTCGAGCCTGTAAACTTTAAATGACGACATTACGATCCATAAACGCTAGACACGGCTCGCTGATATATGAGTCCCCGCGAGAAACCATTCTTGTGGATTCTGCGTAAAGTATCGACCCGGATCAGCCTAAGCATGCCGCGCAGGTTAAACCGGATAGACAATTTTCGCCTCCTGTGAAATATCTGGTCCAGGATTGATTGATTAATTGATTGGTGTTTAACGCCGTTTTTTAACAATTTCTCAGTTATATCACGGCGGCCAGTTCACCTATTCATGCATTTCCTGGTTTTCTCACACCAGTATACTCCACACAACAATCTTCCCAAGCAACTGGCTGCTTTTCCACATAGACTTAGCCCATTGGTGGAAGACGAATGACGCATGTCGCATTGACTTTTGTCAATCGTCGGAAAGAAAGTTGGCCGAGCCGGGATTCGAACTCACAACCTCTGTTTCAGGAACTCTATAGCTCTATAACCCTGAGACAGAATGTGTCGGCCCGGATTATCCTGCGTCCATTATGTTGTTTTTCTCGTGGAACGGCTCATATGCTGTAAAGATCAACTTTCAGTGCCAGGTCAACATAGTCGAGTAATATTTATTTACTTAACCCCCTTTCCCTCTTATTCCGAAAACATTTTGGCAATAAGAGTAATTTATCATGATGGGCATTTTCTTTTTTTACACAGACATCTCCATTAATGACAGTTTAATCATTAGAGTTGAAAACATTGTGGCAAAAGGGTAAATTGCTCATCATGAGCAATTTCTCCTTTTGCCACAATGTTTTCAAAAAGCTGCTTTCGACTCCATTTAGTATTACACGACCAGTTTCAGGGACAGTCCTTCCTTTTATATAAATGTTTTCAACCGTCGTCTGCTGCAGAATAGTTACACGAGAAACCATAAGTATGGACTCTGCGTGATATATCGATCCAGATCAGCCTGCACAGTCCATGCAGGCTAATCCGGGTTGAAACATTCCTTCTCAGGGGGATAAAGGTATAGAGTAATCATTCCTGGAACCGAAAGTCCACAGGAGGCGAAAAGTGTCTGCCCGGATTAGCCAGCGCGGCATGCTTATGCTGATCCGGGTCGATACTTTACGCAGAGTCCAAAATGTTTGTGTCCTCGTGGGACGGTTCATATGTTGGAAAATGTTTACAAAATATCGAAGAAGAATAGCCGTGTTTTCACCCCTGCATGGCACGCTTGTTCACGTGGACCAATGAGGTTAATATAACTTAAATTGATGCCATAAGGACCACAACAATTAAGATCTAGTCAATATGGTCAACTAATATATATATATGAGCCGTTCCACGAGAAAACCTACATTATTGACTCTGCATAAAGTATAGACCAAGATCAGCCTAAGCAGGGCCCATACGCTAATCCGAGCAGAAATATTTCGCCTTCTATGGATTTTCTGTTTCAGGAATCTTTACTCTATACCTTTATCCCTACGAGACGGAATGTGTCGGCCCGGATTAGCCTGCGCGGACTGCGCAGGCTGATCTGGGTCGATACATTCCGCAGAGTCTATGATGTTGGTTTTCTCCTGGAACGGCTCATATATATATTTTAAAAATGAATGTTTCCATTTATATATTGCACTTGTCTACGTGGCCCTGTAATGTTAATATAACTTAAAATGATGTCATAGGTCAGGATCTGGTCAAAATTGTTGAGTAATATTTGTTATAAAACAATAACAAGAATAGCCTTATTTTCATCTGTATAGTGCAATGTTAATGTGACCTCATAGGTCGTGATCTGGTCAATATTGTTGAGTAATATTTGTTATAAACAATAAAAAGAATAGCCTTGTTTTCATCTATATAGTGCACTGTTAACGTGACTCCATAGTCAGGATCTGGTCAGTATTGTCGAGTAATATTTGTTATAAAACAATAAAAAGAATAGACTTATTTTCATCCGTATAGTGCACTTGTTCACGTGACCCCCATGAGGTTATCGACTATGACACTCTCAACCAATCTCTTTTACAGAAGAGTCGTTTCCTGCCCTCACCTGGGGGGAGAGCTGATAATGGCAGATAATTTAAAAGAGTGTAAGATAGTGCACTGTCAACGTCATTCAAAAATAAGATCTTATATATGACAATAAAATTAACTCTCTTTAGTTCGATACTTCGACCCTAAGCCTTCTCCAGATCACTAACAATAATATGAGCCTTCCCATGATAAAACCAACAGTATGGCGTTATGTATTTACCCAGATCAGCATGCACAGTCCACGCAGACTGATCCGGGTCAACACATTCCGTCTCAGGGGGATAGAGGTATAGAGTGATGATTCCTGAAACAGATAATCTACAGGAGGCGAAAAGTGTTTATCCGGGTAAGCCCGCGCGGCGTGTTTATACTGATCCGGTTCGATACATTACGCAGCGACCACAATGCTGCTTTTTCTCGCGGGACGGCTCATATTTGAAATATCCTTACAAAAGGCATAGGGTCGAAATATCTAACAAAATAGAGTTGTATTGTCATACATATTTAATTCCCCACGGAATATTACTCTCATATAGATTAAGTTCGAATAATATGTTTACAAATTGCGAGGTTCAAGGGACGTAATTCATGTTCTTAAATCCGTATTTGACGTTCAAAACCTATGTTCTGTGTATTTAGAAGATAAATGAGCCGTCCCGCGAGAAAAACAACAATATGGTCTCTGCGTAATGTATCGAACCAGACCAGCCTGCGTAGTCCGCGAAGACTAATCCAGGCCGACACATTCTGTCTCAGGGGGATAGAGGTATAGAGCAATGATTCCAGAAACAAAAAGTCCACAGGAGGCGAAAAGTGTCTGTCGGGGTTAGCCTGCGCGCCTTGCCTAGGCTGATCCGGATCGATCCTTTATGCAGATTCCACAATTTTGGTTTCGTCGAGAGACGGCTCAAATCTTATTAAGATGATGCTTTTGAATAAGACAGCATAGGGTTTTACACTTTCCCTCATACACACGCTTTATGACACCTCTAAGACGGCATTTGAAAACGTTGCGGCACATTGACAAATTGCTCATGATCAGCAATTTCCCCTTTTGCCACGTTAATTCAACGTAATGCAATAATATTTTCTTTTATTCATAGAGAGTGTACATCTTTTCCCCTGAATGTATTCGAAGTCGTGGTAGACAGTAAAGCAGTGGTAGAGGGTCGGCCCCTCGTTCTAAAGGTACCGGGTTCGAATCGCGTGATGAGCAGGTTCTGCCTTTCGTATTGATTTTCCGCACAAACGGAGCGAGTACTGGTAAAGGCTCCTGGCAACAGACTTCGAGCGTGATTTATAAAAGCTGTAATGTTGTTTCGCAATCGATGTAAAATAAAACAAGTTTAACCCTTTCCCTCATACAGACGCTTTCTGACGCATCTGCAGCAGACAGCTTTTTAAAAACATAATGAAGAAATTGCTCAAAATGAGCAATTTCTCCTTTTGCTACAATGTTTAACACTTTAAGTCATAGGTTATCCATTCAATTATAGAAATTTTCTATTTTTTTGACAAAATATGTTCAAAGTCGTCTGCTTCAGAATTGTCGTAAGAGGGAAAGGGTTACACTAAAGGTGTCCGTTTCCGATTGTGTTTTATGTGTGAAAGGGTTAAATGACCCGATTATTCCTCTTATCTGAAG
Source organism: Serripes groenlandicus (assembly GCA_031761405.1). Taxonomy (NCBI): domain Eukaryota; kingdom Metazoa; phylum Mollusca; class Bivalvia; order Cardiida; family Cardiidae; genus Serripes; species Serripes groenlandicus. Next base: position 10,040,503 of record JASEVX010000016.1, read on the forward strand.
GCTTCCGTTTTGTTTTTAAAACTGTAATCTGCTGGTGAAGTGTTTCAGGTCGTCTGTATCATGGAAAGACTTAGAGTTGAAGATAGTGCGCGATTCCAATTGTCCTTACATAACGTTTATCCCTTTCCCACAATATAGCAAATCTGCAGCAGACGACTTTGAAAATGTCTACTAAAAAATATGGAAATTCTCTATAATTGTAGGTATAATTATTGAAAAACGTTGAAATTATTGTAATAAAATTTGTTGACATGATGTTTTCAAAAAGCCGTCTGCTGCAGATGCGTCAAAATGCGTCTATATGTGCGAAAGGGTTAAATGTCTCCTTATCGCGACTTGGGTTAAATGTCACCAAGTTCACTAGATACAATGAGCTAGTCTGTTTTAGTTGGGTTTACCACCGTTATCAACATTTTTCGAACTATGTCACTGCAGCGTCAGGACATTTGTTTTCGTGGGAAAGTGTTAAACGTCAAATTACTCCAAATACATCCGCTGTCATGCTGATCTACACATTTGTTTGCATATAAACTAGAGTATACCATCACCAGAATGCATTGGATATATGTCATTGAGTTTAAATTCAATACAAATGTGTTTAGGATGCACTTGAAATGATTGATTTGATCTCTTTTGACCTTGTTTAAAAGTGAAAGAGTAGAGAATGCTAAACAGCGGTTTTGTCCGGGCCCGATTTGATTCAAAATGACGGTAATCATTTTCGCCTTGTGAATTTTTTCTTGCATGATACATGACCCCCTATTTTCTTTCGATTGTTTTAAACCTTAAGGGTTATTCTTTTCAATGATATATGGTGTTCTACATGAGAAACGATTAGAAAGTGTGACAATTGAGTGCTGAAACTGGTCGATTTATATGGAAACAAAGAAGGAAATTATTTGGTGCCTTGTGACCTAAATCGTTCGGTTCGAGTTCGAGACATCCCGGCCGTGTCAAACACACGACATTAAACATTTTAGAAATGGCTTTCCTTCCTTGGGGCTCAGGATTGCGGAGTTAGCATTACGACTGTCTCGTTGTTATCAGGATAAATTGACCAGTAGCACCGGTAACGTACACGTGACACGCTGTGATATAATTGAAGCATTGTTCAAATCTGCGTGAATCATTAAACAAACACAATTCATTGTTGGGGTTAATTCACACATGGATTAAATGTAACTCAGAATGTGTTGATTTGTTTTATTAGGGTTTAACCCTGTCCCTTATACGACAATTCTTCAGCAGACGACTTCGAACATATTTTGTCAACAAATAGAAAATCTCTATAATTGAATGGGTAACCTATGACTAAAAGTGGAAAACATTGTGAAAAAAAGAGAAATTGCTCGTTTTGAGCAATTTCTTCTTTAGTCACTTTGTTTTCAAAAAGCCGTCTGCAGCAGAGGAAAAAAGGATCAACCTTATTCAAAATAAAGCATGGCGACAGAATACATTTACGTGACCCATAGGCGACTAACAAATACTAGACCATGGCATTTGTAGCGTGGTGGTAGAGCGTCATGCGCCGGTACAGGTGGTTGCGGGTTCGTTCCCCCGGCGGGTCATATCAATAACTTTATAAATGGCTGCAATGGCTTTCACTCGTTTGCGCTCATGGTTATGGCATTATGATTGTCGCTGGAGCGTGGATAAATGGAAAAGTACTATTACTGAAATACACAGAGAACGTCTTGATATAACTGAGTCATTGCTGAAATACACAGAGAACGTCTTGATATAACTGAGTCATTACTGAAATCGGCGTAAACCATCATGCAACAACACTATTAGTCTTCATCGTTTCCCATGGGTCAAATGTAACACGGTTCTTTAGAGACAATTTTCAGTAATATCACGGCGGCCAATTCACATATCCATGTGTTTCCTGGCTTTCTCACACCAGTACTGAAGTGAATTATAAACGCCATTTGTTTTGAATTGGACTAACCGCTGGATAACGTCAACATAGTTGAACTGATAACTCTGCAAACAATATAACTCATATCATGCGCTAACAGAAACCTTTTTTAAAGCTACCTAAACAATCAAAATATCACGAATAGAAATGTTGTTTTTTAAACCACAATGTTTGGATTTAGCGAATTCGATAGATGGCTTCAATATAGTTGAAATAAAACCCCGCAAACAATATAACTCATACTGTACGCGTACCGAAACCGCCATTCGCTACATGTACCCAGAGACATATGTGTCTCTGATGTACCCAAACAAACAAAACAAAATAAAAGATGATTTAGAACGACAGTATTTGGCGTTGGCTTAATCGATATATGGGTGTCAATATAGTTGGAATAAAACCCCGCAAACAATAGAACTCAAATAATGCGTGAACCGAAACTTTTTTTCTAGCTTAATAAACAAACAAAATATCACGAATAAAAATGTTTTGTTTCGGTGAAATAGGTGGTAAGGTTAATATAGTTGAAATAAAACTGCTCAAACAATAGAACCCATACATACAGTACGTGAACCAAAACCTTTGTTGAGCTACCTAAATACAAAATATCACGAATAAAAGTGGTGATTTGAAATGACAATGTTTTGATTCGGTGTAATCCGTTGGTAAAGGTCAAGTGTAGTTGAAATAAAACTCCGCAAACAAAATAACTCAAAAAGTACTTGTAGCGTTATCATAATAAAGTACCTAATCAAACAACATATCAGGACTAAAGATGGTGATTTTGTTTGGATCTGGCATGGATAAGTCGACTATAGTTCAAATAAAACCCCAACACATATTCGAACTAATTAATACAATACGTGTATGTATCCAGATCAGACTGCGCAGTCAGCAAAGGCTAATCCGGGCCGACACATTTCGTCTCAGGGGGATAGAAGTATAGCTTAATGATTCCTGAAACACAAAATCGACAGAGGGCGAAAGGTGTCAGTCCGGGTAAGCCTGCTCGGCATGCTTAGTCTGATCCGGGTCGATTACTTTACGCAGAGTGCACAATGTTGGTTTTCTCGCGGAACGGCTCATATCAATATATCTGCGAAATGTATCGACCAGATCAGCCTGCGCTGTCCGCGCAGACTGATCCGGCCGACACATTCCGTCTAAGAGGGGATAGATAGAGTAATGATTTCTGAAGCAGAAAATCAATAAGAGGTGAAAAGTGTCTGTCCGGGTTAGCCTGTGCGGCATGTTTAGTCTGATCCGGATCGATACTTTACGCAGAGTGCACACTGTTGGTTTTCTCGCGGGACGGCTCATGGATTATCTATAAAGTACCCTTAAAGTTTGTGACTCCAAACTGCCAAATAGTCCACCTGTTGCCCTTCTTTTTAAGATAGAAATGACCGCACGTGGTCAGTTATGTTGATAATAAAAATGTACTCTAGTGACTTTGGTCGGCGGTTCAAAAGGGCGAATCTTGAACTCTTTGATGAACCTTTTTCGAGTTGTCAAACATAATTGATATACAAGTTATACAATACAAGACGTTTACATATAATGTATATGTCTCATTTACTACTACTACTACCACCAAAACTACTACTTCTACTACTACTACTTGTAATACTGATACTGTTATAACAACTACAATTACTACTGCAACCATTACTACTACTTCTACTACTACTACTACTACTATAATAATAATATTCTTTCATTCATTCTCTCTAATAATAATAATAATAATAATGATAATAATAATAACAACAAAAACTACTACTACTACTACTACTACTACTACTACTTCTACTACTACTTCTACTACTACAATTACTACTACTACTACTACTACTACTACTACTTCTACTACTACTACTACTACTACTACTTCTACTACTACTACTTCTACTACTACGACTACTACTACCACTACCACTACTATTACTAATACTGCTACTACTACTATAATAATGATAATAATAATGATACAAATAACAATAATACTTTAACAATAACAAGCACTTTTGCATTGCTCAGTTGTCAAAAACATATCGATAACCTATTTACTAATCAGAAATGTTCTATTTTTTACAAACCCCAACAAAGACAGTTGCAACAACAACCTTGAAGGCTTATCCGTAACACAGAGATTACAAATCATATAACCTCTGTCAAACTTTAATTGATCGTATTGCAGGAACAAACAGTGAAGGTTCAGGTGAGTATGCATATTCATCTGGGAGATAGAAGATCAAGAAAGGAAACTTTTGTCGAAAAACTAGCATTAACGCTCTACTGTATGCAATCTGAAATGCCTTTACGTAAGGCATACACAACCCAATGATGTTATAGTTATATGACCTCTTTTTGTCAGGCGCTGTTCAGTTTCAATTATGTGACCTTCACGAGGTCACAAGGTCACGGGGTTTATCAGTATCAGGGTAGGGGTATATAAAGGCAATGGTTCACCCCAAAACCGCAACAGAAACAAAAAAGTGATTGAAGAACATATACAGTTGTGCATTTGTTTCATTTTCTATTTGGGATAGTTACGCAACTTTTTGTTCTTTCTGATCATGAATTCGTTGTTAATCATTTTACCGATTGCGTTCTTTGCTTCCGTCAGTGCAGTGGGTATGTTATATATATAGGTTTACTATATGAATTATGTTTTAACATCTCTTTTGCATAAATATCCATGTTGTCTATGTGTTTGTTTAAACAAATGACAATATTAAAGAAAGATAAATTATTTATTAAACCCCTTTCCTAAATACAGCAAACCTATGGCAAACAAATTAGAAAATTACTAGACAGAACAATGGAAAATCTCTTTTTATGGGAAAGTTTAATTATTGTATATATACTTGAAAACATTGTGGAAAAATGAGAAATCGCTCAATATGAGCAATTTCTTCTTTTGAACAATGTTTTCGAAGATTTGTCCAATGCAGAGGCCGTAAAATGCATATGGTCAGCAAGTGGGAATGGGTTAACAATCACCGGTTATACGTGTGTTTACTTGTTCCAGTTGCGATACGTCACTTTGTATCTCGCGAGACCAAATGAGCCGTCCCTCGAGAAAACCAAACATTATGCCCTCTGCGTAATGTATCGACCCAGATCAGCCTGCGCAGTCCGCGCATAATGATCTGGGCCAAAACATTCCGTCACAGGGGGATATAGGTATAGAGTAATGAAAATCCCCAGTAGGCGAAAAGCATCTATCCGGGTTAGCCTGCGCGGTACGGTTAGACTGATTCTGATCGATAGTTTACGCACAATGTTGGTTTTCTCGAATTACTCAAATGTCGAGAGCGTTGTCAATTTTCCCCCACTCTCCATGTAGCTAAACAAATAAATAAAAAAAGAGAGCGTATATCGCATCTGCTTCAGCATTTGCAAAACAAAGACAAATTATACTGAGTTCTATTAGTGAGATATAGCCCATATCACCCCCACTGTGAGTGATATAGGTATTGCGCCAAAGGGATTAACGTTATGACGTCAAACCGCTGACGTGACGTCATTTTCCTAGTATTCAGTCATGTTATACTACACACGTTACCTAAAGAATGACGTAATGGGTATATTATTTTTTCGTCATTTTAAATTATCATTAAATAAAAAGAGAATTTGTTTGTTCGAAGTGATAACATTTTAACATTTTCATATTGTATCACTTCTCAATGAGATATATTTCATATCCACTCAAAACAAACAAATATCCTCTATCACATTTAGGAATGACGTGCTAATGACGTAATTGGAATCACATGACGTCATATTTCAATGAAGACTCGTAACCATATTTGATGACGTAATTTTGCCCCATTTTTAATCTATCGTGTTGCAGTTTCAGTTGTGCATTTGTTTCATTTTCTATTTGGGATAGTTAATTACGCAGCTTCTTGTTATTTCTGATCATGAATTCGTTGTTAATCATTTTACCGATTGCGTTCTTTGCTTCCGTCAGTGCAGTGGGTATGTTATATATAGGTTTAATAGAGCTCTAAATAAATTATGTTTTCACATCTTTTTTGCATAAACATCCATCTTGTCTATGTGTTTGTTTAGACAAATGACAATATTAAAGAAAGATAAATTATTTATTAAACCCCTTTCCTGATACAGCAAACCTATGGCAAACGAATTTGAAAACTTGTCAGAGAACAATAGAAAATCTCTTTTTATGGGAAAGTTTAATTAGTGTACATAGTTGAAAACATTGTGTCAAAAGGAGAACTTGCTCAATATGAGCAAATTTCTAGCTTTGCAACAATGTTTTCAACGATGTGTCTAATGCAGAGGCGTAAAATGCATCTGGTCAGCAAGTGGAAGAGGGTTTACAATCACCGGTTAAATACGTGTAAGTTACTTGATCACTTACTAGCGATCAATGCAGAGCCAGATCCGACTTTGCAGATGCGCTGCCCATCGACCGGTGTTAAGTCGTGGTTATGCGAAGAAAGACGTAGTAACGCGGGCTTAAGGCATTATAGCGCGGAATAAAAGGCGTATTAACGCAATTATCGGACATTACCTATTAGTTCTGATATTGTTTTCCTATTTCAGACACATCGTCATGGGGAGTATTACAGCCAATGAGCCATTGTACAACGTTAGACACGAATGGGTGTTATACATGTAGTATGTGTCTCACACAAGGTTGGTACATATTGCATGCCGTTTATATTAGTAATGTTATTAGTTCATGGTCAGGGGCATAGCTTTGCAATACTCAACAGTGTGGACTCTGCGTAAAGTAGCGACCCGGATCAGTCTAAGCATACCACACAGGCCTTCCCGGATGGACACTTTTCGCCTCTTGTGGATTTTCTGTTTCAGGAATAACTACTCCATACATCTATCCCCCTAAGACGAAATGTGTAGGCCGAATCAGTCTGCGCGGACAGCGCAGGCTGATCTGGCCGATACATTACGCAGATGTCTATCGCCGCAGCTGTATGTTGGGGCATTTTGAGAAAAAATGTGTAGGCACGTAACCTGATGGTTGCAGGAATATGTTTGGATATTATTAGTGTAAATCATAACTCTATGTAATTCTTACCCTTCGATATTTTTCGGAAATGAATGAACAATAAATTGATTGTTTAATTTTTGGTTTTACGCAGTTTTCAACATTATATATAGTTATATCACGGCGACTGTTCACGTGCTCATGATTTCTTTGTAAAACAAACCAGTACTAGACTAGGAAATGTGCCGCGACCTGGGATCGAACCCGGGACGCCCTATTCCAATTCCCGACTTCCCGACAATAACCACTCGACCACGGCGGATTCCAGTAACAATAATTAACCACGTCATTCTGATAAATCTGCTTCAATTGGTTTTTTTGGAGAATGATAATGTCGTCTGCTGCAGTTGTTTTAAGGTCGAACTGTTTTATGTCGTCTGCTGCAGTTGTTTAAAGGTCGAACAGTTTTATGTCGTCTGCTGCAGTTGTTTAAAGGTCGGACTGTTTTATGTCGCCTGCTGCAGATGTGTGGTATGTTGGTATGTTAATGCGTCTGCTGCATATGTTGTCGTTAGAGAGAATGTTGACTCGCCTGCTGCATATATATATTGTATGAGGGAATGATAATGTTGCCATCTACAGATTTGTAATGGTTAACTATTGCATAGTCGAAAGTAGTCAAACAATGTTGATATCAGGTGAGACAGCTCGTTACGAGCTGACTATTGCTTTCAAAAACCTCAATATTGCATAATCGAAAGAAGCAGAAAGTAGACTCTTCCATGTTCAAAACAGACGTCTCCTTTTTTCAAGTATTAAGAGGTTGGGAATATTGTTATATATCTTAAAGGCAAACCATGCTGATTTCAGGTGAGATAGCTCGTTCCGAGCTGACTCACCTGAATCTGTATTGCTTGCAAAAACCTCAATATTGCCATTGGCGCTGAAATAGTCAATGCTCCAACTTTTTGCCCCTTCAGTTCCGAAGGTAGACACGTGCGTTCCATCCACGGTCCCAGTACCGCAGGTGAAAGTCGTGCACGAACCGTGTGACTGTGGTAAACAAGGAACAACTACAACAACAACTACCACCGAGCCAACAACAACAACAACCACAACGGAACCGACCACTACCACCACAAAAGGTAGAATGCCACAAAGTTTATTCCTTCTTATATATATTTTTTTTTTTTTTGTATAAAAATGTGTTTTATGCCGCTTTTAAAAGTTTTTGAGTTTTAGCATGGCGTTTCCACCGATGGTTCAGTCATGATGATATCCTCGCAACCTGAAACGCCATTTCATGAAAGCCTTAAGTGCACCTTTTTGGGCTTTCTGTTTACTAGAGTATGCCTTGCTACGCGTCTGGTAGCCTATAAACGCATGCAGATTAAGACAGTATGGCCAGAATCGCAAGGTTTGGACTCCATAAGGGTTTATTTGCAACATATTAAACATCGCCCTGATTGTTTTGGATGAATATTCATGTTTGAGGCAAAGGGGTTTCGGCCATTGGGTTTCCGATCTTTCGACAAGCATTCGTTGCTCCAAAGTGGACTCTACTATTAATACACCTCTAACAATGTTGCCTTTTTTGATACCAACCTAATTCAAGTCTCCCTTTTATTTAAATCTTTTTTTCAAATGAACACGTTATCTTTATATCCGTTAAACCTTTGCAGAGCTACTAAAGGATTTTTTTTTATAATATCCACATTACAGTAAGATAGAAACATGAATCAATTAAATACAGTCATTTTTCTAAATGGCTTTTGCTCAACCCGATATTAATTTACTCAGTTTACCTTATACTGAACTCTCCATTAAAGAGGTACAGGTTGGCTTTTGTGAACGGTGTATATCCAGATTAGTGTGTGCATCTGGCACAGTCTGGTCAAGATCTACTCTACTCACATACTACTTACATAAGCTTGAAGGCCACTTCTGTCATCTAGTACATATTCTGATGAGACCTAGCTGAACAGACTGATATGAACCTTCACTGTTCTTTTATTGCCAATTTGCAGTTTTCCCCATGAAAGGCTCATATATTCTCTTTACAGCAACAACCACCACAAAGCCAACAACTACTACAACCAAACCCACCACTACTACCACCAAAGCTACAACAACCACGACCACCACAAAGGCTACAACTCAAATGACATCAACACAAGCGGCTGCGTCTAACAACCACGCTGGTTCCGGCGGAAACGCGAAAGCAAATAACCAGTCAAGCTCCCAGAACAGTTCGTCTAGCAGTTGGCACAAAGCGCCGCTAGTTGAGAGGTCATGGTCGGCTAACACGATTACCTCAGGGAACAAGATGACGGTTGTTAATACGACTATCGTCAAGGTTGACGGAGTTGAAGTTAACAGGACCATCGATACGACTGTTACGCAGAATGGTAAAAATATCAGCCACGACGTTCATGTCGTACACTCAGGTAACATTCGCCTATCATAACTGCTTTGTATAATTTGTGTTGAAGTTTATGTGTAATTTTCAGTCCGTGCATTACCATCTACACTGGCTGCAATGTCCGTACTCGTGTTTAAAAGCGTTTATGGTAGATGCGTTTATCGTCACACGAAGGCAGTTGATCCTTGTTCCTTGTTGACCGTCTCGGTAGTGTAGTGACAGAGCGTCTGCCTCGGGTGTGGGATGTGTACATGCACACTATGCAAGCAGTCAGGGGCGTAGCTCCCTTTAGGCACATTTTTTCTAAAAATGCCCCAAAATGCAGCTGCGGCGATACACATCTGCGTAATGTCCGCGCGGACTGATCCGGTCGACACATTCCGTCTAAAGGGGGATAGGAGTAGTGATTCAGAAAATCCTGTGTGGCATGCTTAGGCTGATCCGGGTCAACAATGTTGATTTTCTCACGAGACGGCCTAGACATTGATTATTGCAAAGTTACGCCCTTGGCAGCGTGTGCAAAGTCGAACACCATTTTACAAAGGTGACGCAATGTCCGTTAAATTAACTTTTTCAAATTGAGCTAAACAAGGGACACATTTGTTTTTGTTTTGTTTCAGCTATACCACGGTGTTTCCTTTGTGAATTGAGTTACCAGTACCACTGGTCCATTTATCCTCTTCTTCCGTTTATTTACTACATTCAAGATGTTGAACATACTGGCTGGTGCCAGTCAGTCATAAAACTAACCCCACAATCCGGACAACCAATGAGGGAAATATATTATTCCAATTTCATAAGAACAGTCTAACCTGTGTTTAAAGACGGCCCATGGGAAATGAACAACCTGGTCTATTGTTCATAAGTGGTCTTAAATTGCAGAGCCATTTATATAGAAATGAGTATTTGGTAAACTATAAGTATGGTCGCTATAGACAGGAAATGCTATTATAATGCGGTCTTTAGAACAGGCTCGACTCTATTTGGTATAAATCGACCCGGGAACACACATAGAACCTCCCTTACCCTGAGCGGACGCTCTTCCACGACTTTGCTGCAGTAGCGATCGTTCCAACATATGTACAGCAAACGTTTTGGGTCGGAGTTCAATGAGATTGCTCTCAAACAGAAATTAGAAATTCTTACGTTTTATAAGTCTAGAGCAATCTGCCCCTACATGTAACTTTAGATCACAGAATTAAGAATACGCCAACAATGGCGGTGACCTTTGCAATGGTGTAGTACTATATCAAAAAGCTAAAGAGACAACCATTTTGTGGAACAACCAATTAACCTTTCAGACTTTGAATGTAGTTTGTTTCATTATTCATGAATTGTTTCCAGACGTCAATGTGTAATGGTCCACTGTAGAGCTTACGACAATTAATTATATATTAACTAATTTACTATATATGCGATAGCGATATATAATGGGAGGTCACCAATCTAGTCGACATTGTTGGTTCCTGCCTGGCGTACTAATTCACTACAGTACGTCGGGTACCAGTCTTACATTGTAAGTTATATTTGTTCTAGGTAAAGCAGGTAGCGGGACACACGGAGGTTCCAACAGCTCCCACTCGTCATCAAACGGTGGAAGTTCCTCGTCGTCTAGTTCCGGTAATAGTTCCAGCGGAGGTCAAAACTCGACCTCGGCTCAATCCAGCCAACACGGTGGTCACAATGGCGGGCATAGTGGAAGTCAAAATTCATCGTCGACATCTTCAGGTGGAAACACTTCCGGATCCTCGGGTCATTCCGGTAAATATTCTAATCGTTGGTTGAGTTAAATTAAGGTTTTTAGCAAACAATGCAGATTCAGGTGTGAGAGATCATAACGAGCTGTCTCTCCTGAAACCTGCATTGTTTGCCACTTAATCATTACGTTTTATCAACATTTCTATTGCACGAAATCAGATTGGTCCACGATTTAACACGAAAGAGTGGACCTTTTGAAATTCAGCAGTGAAATATTTAAAATCTTCGAATGTGTCGTGGGACTTGGCTTCCTTTTACAGAACAGACGTGTTATCTCAATTTAAACATATGTTAACTTTTAAAGCTGATATAGACAGACGTTTACTCTAAATTATTAGTAACATTCATACAAGACGTTTATAGATCGCAATTAAATTCATGTGTTTCTTGAAAAGATGTACCAGTGCAGGAAAACAACAACCCTAAAATGTTCAGATGTGTTCAGTTGTTACACATTGGTATTTCTTTACATGTTTCTTTCAAAACACTACATTTCCCTTAAAACCGTAACATTTATTTAGTTAACATACATGTATAGTGAAGCCCAATTAGTCGCAATAAGCTATTAAAGAGTTAAGAGACGAACGCAGTGGCTCCTTTGAATCACTTTGAATCACTTTGATTCACTTTGATTCACTTTGAATCATTTTGAATCACCTTGAATCACTGGGTCAGTATTGCCATCATCGACGTATAGATCAACTTATCAAAATTTACTATCGTTGAGCCTTCAAACTTCGTGATCTTCCTTAGTTCCAGACGTCATTATTTTCTTCCTTTTCTCCCATGACTTTGTATTAGCAGTTAATTAAAAAATTAGTTACTTTATTCTGATGTCTAAAGATACATTTATTACTCGACAATGAAGTTTATTTTAATGCGCTAATGATCACGAACTAAACACGGAAACACATTACATATTTTCTTTCATAGATGTTAATTAATCATTTCCGATTACCGTTCATAAATTGAATTAAATATTTCATTCTGTTATATTCTATATAGGTAACAACTCAACCACTTCCGGTTCATCGTCCTCATCCCAACAGTCTGGTTCAAAAGCGTCGAACAGTACTTCCGGTACAAATGGTACCCAGGGAAGCGGACATTCTGGTTCTAGTTCCTCAAGTTCACACGGTTCATCGTCATCCCAATCGGGATCTAAAAATAACACGTCGAATAGTTCCGGTGCGTCGTCCACCCAACATAGCAACCAACACACAACAAAAGCTGCCAAGGCTTCAACGGCTGCCCATACAACCAAGAAAGCGGTAACGCACCACCGTCGTACACGTAAGCCAACGACAAAGCCAACAACAGCTAAAGTGACGCACCACAGACGAACACATAAACCGACCACCAAACCAACCACGACAAAGAAACATACAACACCAACTACCACCACCACACCGAAACCAACACCGACTACCACCACCACACCGAAACCAACACCGACTACCACCACCACACCGAGACCAACCACTACTACCAAGCCAACAACCGCAACTCGTAAAGGTATTCATTTTACTGCATTTAACGGCCATTCATTCTTTCCGATCATTCGACAAAAGTCATTTTTGACTATTGCTTTTCGTCTTACATAAGCGGGCTTAATAGTCTGTGTTAGAAAGTAGCCTCTTGGGTTTTGGACAATTATTAAATGAATTACAAATGCGAGAAGTAAGAAAACACACGTTAGGTGAATTAGTAGCCGTTAAATAACTTAAATACCATTGAAATCGACGTTAACCTCTAATCAATAAACGTATATCACGTACCCGTTGGGCCAGTCTTAATGCTAAGTCCCAGTCTAGAGCACCGATGAGGCAATACAGTTCATACATTTTGAAATGTTTATTACGACCAGATCGAATATCTTACCAGTAACCCCCGCTCTCTAGGGGGACGTTCTATTAAAGCACTTCACAACTGAATCGGTCGGCAACGAGTTTTAAGTTTGATCTATTAACCTTGTACCAGTTCTTTCCACCTTTTATTAAAGCTACAACGAAAGCATCGTCGTCCGTACAGTCTGGTGGACATTCCAGTCAGACGTCGGGAGGAAGCTCGAGCCAATCTTCAGGAGGAAGTTCAAGCCAACAATCAGGTGGATCTTCGTCTTCGCAGTCAGGATCGGGTTCCAGTCAAAACTCCGGTGCCAAGAATTCGTCGTCATCTGGAAGTGGCAGGTAAGCAATGCATTTTGCCAAATTTACTTTACCCTTTCCAACATACATCCAACCTGTAGTAAACGACTTTGAAAAAACATCTAGATAAAATTTGAAAATCATATTGAAATGAAATTTTCAAATAGGCATGAGATCATTGTAAATAAGGAAACAATGCTTGAATATGTCGTGACAGAATACCTCTGCAGATGGGAAATGGAAAATTTTCTTCGAAAAATGCATATCAAATAAGTCTGCAAGGATTTGCATCACAGTTGATCGGCCTTTGGTGTGTGGGTGGTTTTAATTAACCCTTATCCCGATTTAACAAGACATGCACATACTAGTGTGCACAACTTTAAGCTACAATTTCGAAAACTGAAGACCAGTATAAGCCCCTACTTCCGTGCTTTCCTATCTTGGTCTACACTTAGAAAACATTAATCCATAAAACGCCGAGTACCAGACTAGACACTGCCAGTTGTCATTGTTTGTTCGTGCCAGACGTAATATAAACTGGTACCTATATGACAACAGGTAGATGCTAATATTTCCCTGGTTTTGATTGGACGTTATAGATAACATTTAGCGTTATTACCGATGATTTGGATTTTTCAGAGCAAACAAAGTGAGTCTTAGGCAAAATAATATGTTTAAAAAATCTAATTATGATTGGATTAAACCTGTTCAGTTCTCGTGTTTCAAGATCACTTTAAATGGAGACACGCTAGCGGTTTGAAGTCTCGGGAAATCCCTTGGACAGGATTCTGCCCGTTTTGATAAGCCTTTACCGATCCCTAATATGCGACATCGTGAAATGAAGGGAGATAATCAATGTACTATTGTTTTATTATAGAACGCCGGGTACCATATTACATACATCAGGGACAATATATTGTGTAATATAGTGTCGCTGCATACATGTATAACCTGGATATTATTCCGGATTAATAAACGCAAAACAAGATAGGGCCAACTATAACAACTCAGATCTTTGTTTAAAGGAGCGACGTAAAGTAAATAAGGTTAAAACTTGTACATTCCAGTCACCAGGCAGCTCAGACCTTACCAACTCAGCCCACGGCAGCCCAGACTAAACCCACCCAGCCGACACAGAAACAGACCATGCCTACCCAACCTACCCAGCCTACCCAACCAACACGACCCACAGCTCCTGGCTACACAAAGGTTTGTTTTTATACTTTAACAGGGGACTAGTAAACATGTTTTGCTTCCACGATATATCTGTAAGCACTCGTTACATGTTGTTGATACTCGAATCAATCGTCTTACAACAAAAAATTCTTTTAGGTCAAATAATGTTATTAGAACATGTTAAACACCCCTTAACCAGAGCTCTGGACTTCAGTCTTGTGAAGATGTATTGACAATGAACTCGTGACGCCATTATTCGGACAACTGCAATTGAAAATAGGTAGAAAAGTGACGTCGTAAATGCTCGTGCAATTCTTCTGAAGAAATTTATATTTAGAAAAAAAAGATGACACAATTTAGATCATTATGATGACCAATGTTACCATTTTACCAATCAAATTACAGCTACATGTATAGCAGCTGTGCTTTAATTGGTAGAATGGCAACCGTGGTCTACAGAAATGTTCCACTGGACGCAGAGGGCTGGAATGTAACAACATGTTACTTCTTGAAACTAACTAATTTTGCACAATACAGCTGTAGTCACTTTTAATAGTTATATTGACGACCGCATCGCTGGTGTAGATCTAGTGGTAGAGCATCCGCCCCGGTTACGGGATGTCGCGGGTTTCATACCGGGCCATTCATACTGAAGACCTTTAACATGGTATAAAAGGTGTTCCATCCGTTGAGCTCAGGACTCACGTGATGTCGCGGGTTATATTCCGGGCCGTTTATACTAAAGACCTTTAACATGGTATAAAAGGTGTTCCCTCCGTTGAGCTCAGGATTGATCCGCTTGTCTCAGGATGAATGAACCTTTGTTTAAAACGGTATCAAGCACCAAACAAAAACAAAACAACAATACAATACAATATTTACAATACAATATTGTTTATTTCGATGCTGAGTATGTACATGATACATAAATGACAGCTCTACACTTTATTATACAACGTGATCAGAGGGCAACAAAAGGCGTAGTAATTAAATCAATATGAGAGAGAAATTGAGAATAAGAGAAAAATAATGAAGTATATAGAGGAAAAAAAGAAAGAAGGTACAGAATGGAGGATAGAAGCATGTTTATTTGAAAGCTCAATAAGCTTGTTTTCGTCATGTTTCCATAATTAATTATTTTCCCTTTTCGAAACAAAATAAAAAAGGAAATGGTTATGGAAACATTTATATTCCTATAATTAGAACGTACAGAATGTTAGCGGTGTGTTACTAAACAGTAACAGAAAAAGGGATCTTATGAGACTCGTGACAACAAAACATGTCCTACATGTGTATATTAAACATGTTTTACTTTAAGCAATATTCAATTTGTATTAGTTACATACCGAGGGCTTGTCGTGAAACGGTTGTAACTAAAGACCTATTTTAAAATCCCTGGTTAAGGGGCAATTTTGACTCCTTTGTAAACAATGCAAATTTCCATTGTTTACCAAGAAAAATTATTCAACGCTTATAAAGACTTTTTGGCGAGGTGATTAACCTTGGTAAAAAAATACAAATTTTAGTTACAACCGTTTCACGCCAAGCCCTCGATACACACTATTCATGAGGCATGCGGTTTAAATAAGTCATTCTTTCATTTTTAGCCAACAGCAGTAAAGGGAACTCCTATGGTACAAACAACTACACACAAGGGGCCAACAACTCCATGGAACGGTATGATGTTTAATTCATAACGTATAACATACAAGTGAATTGTTATCAATCGTACAACTAATTGTTGAAATTTCCAGATCCTTGACGTTTTACAAGAACGTTATCAGCAACTTTCGTTCTATTCCATCTCGTTGTCAACATGCATAGTTTACGACATGTCCTTCGATAAAAGTACAATTTCTACGGTGTTCCGTTAGGGCCATCGTGCTATCGCGCTGTCAACAAGCACACGCGATGCCACGAAAGCACGATGACACGATGGTGTTGACACGATGACACGAACACCGTAAATTTCCCTCGTACCGATATTTGTAATAAATATGATTGAATACAGATAGGATTTTCGGTTGTAACACACTTCTTGCTTCGTTCTGAATAGAATCTGGTTACAAGTAATAAGTAATCTAATTGTAAACGATCTGTATGAATGCTATGAATTCGTAATTACTTCATTCACTTGCAGTTGTGTTTACCCTAAATTGTAAAATAACTTTATTTGTATTTTCTCTTTTTTGTTTTTGTTTGTTTGTTTTTCCAATTGAATCCATAACTGATACAGTTTTTTTTTTATATTCTTGATACTTTTGTATTGCATATGTATTATATATATATATGTATGACTATGTACTTATTTGCTTGTCAAATAAAGATATATCTTTCTATGTATCTTTCTATACATACATAGTTGTTTACATAAATTTACCTTTCAGGAATCTGTCCGGACTTCCCCCTGGACTGTCCGGTAACTGACGGATGTTCCACGTTTGATGCGAACTGGTGCCCGGTCTGTGTCTGTAAACGTAAGTCTGTAAACCGTATAAACATAACATGAGCCGTCCCGCGAGAAAAACAACATTGTGCAATCTGCGTAAAGTACCGACCTGGATCAGCATAAGCATGCCGCACAGGATTACCCGGATAGACACTTCTCGCTCCCTGTGGATTTTCTGTTTCAGGAATGATTACTCTATACCTCTATCCCCCTGAGACGGAATGTATCGGCCCGGAACAGTCTGCGCTGACTTCGCATGCTGATCTGGTCGATACATAACGCAGAGGCAATAATGTTGGTTTACTCGCGGGACGGCTCAAATATTGTTTTCTAAATTTAGATTTTCTAATCGTAAGTTGCGAATTGAGATATTGGCAAACACCAGTATACACCAAGAGAAGTTCGTGTTGTGAAATAATGACCAATGACCAATAACCCATTATTTTTAAGTTGGTCAATTATGAGGAAGTCACCGTAGAAAACTGTCATGGCAATATCCACACAGTATAGCAATTCAACATTTATGTTTGTGCAACGACCCGGTTGCTACTATAAATTGAACTGGTTAACCTTCTGACAGCCGTGGTTAGTCGAAGGACATTGCTGTCAAGAAATATCAGGCCAACTACTATGCTATATGAATTCTATAAAACTTAATATATGGCACCACTAGTCTAGTGCTTGACTTATTCTAGGTGGACATACGTCAACTTATACATGTATAATGATGGAAATGGTTGGAATAATCGTAATAATTGAAAATATTTCTGGCTAAGACTGTGAATACTCTGCTTTCTTTGTGTGTAGCAAATAACCGAACTCAATATGTCACTGTATTAGTACCATGGTGGAACACATGTGAAATACATCTACACTCCCTTGAACTATTATCGTACTGAAACACTGTAGTACGCACATTAAACTAGATGTTTATATCATCTTCTACTTAACTCTTTCAGCTCTTCCATGTTCAAACTCGACACGACTCTATTTTCGGAATATTTTTATAACTCACAGCCAAACAATGCAGATTTCAGGTGAGACCTGACTCACCTGAATCTGTACTGTTTGCAAAAAGCTCAATATTGCCTTTGGCGCTGAAAGAGTTAACATAAATAGATGAAGGGAAGTAACTATGTTTATTATGTATACTATGATATACTAGTATTATCAAACCTTTTAAACTTGAAGTTGAACTGGACGAGTATAAATGTTGGCGTTTTTTTCTTAGTTTGCCTATTGGTGGTAATTATCCATTCCGCCAAATATAAACAATACCACACTTACTAATCACCGTATCCTACACATTCCGTTATTTATATACTTCTTTTAAATAATTAATTGCCATATATTCTTTGTCATCATTACAGTTTTTTTTTTTTAGCTGTGCCACACTTGATATAGCCTTAACCTTTATCACAAAACAGTTACGATAAAAAATAATAAGTTTCGCCAAATTAAGACCCAGCTAATTTAAAGAAATTCAACAAACGCGAATATTTAAAAGCACCATGCAGTAGTTCAAAAGAGTCGTATCAGGAGCTCTTCTGTTTTTGTGCAAGCTGATGTTGGTCTAATTTGCTCACAAATGCTTAGCTGTACACGTACATTGTGTTTTAAACACAGGGACTTGCTCCCCTAAAAATAGATATGACCTACTCTATGCATAGATATTAATATCTATAGATTCATAGAGTTGGTCATATCTATTTTTAGAGGAGCAAGTCCCTGTGTTTAAAACCTCATTCCGACCTACAGACGTATTTTAACGCATAATGAGCATTTTCTCCTTTCCCAATAGTGTTTTTAATTAAAGTCAATTATTATACTTTCATTTATAGAGAGTGTCATATCGAGGGCTTGGCGTGAAACGGTTGTAACTAAAATACGTATTTTTTTACCAAGGTTAATCACCTCCCCATACAGTCTTTATAAGCGTTAAAATCCGTTTTCTTAGTAAACAATGGAAATTTAGGTGCCATCGCTCGTTCTGAGCAATGGCACCTAAATTTACATTGTTTAAAATGAGTCAAAATTGCCCCTAAACCAGTGTTTTCAAAATAGGTTTTTAGTTACAACCGTTTCACGCCAAGCCCTCGATACATTTGCCTTGATGTTTTCAAAGCCGTCTGCTTCGGATTTGGTGTATATGTAAAATCCTTAGGATCGCTTAAAGCCCTGCATTTAAGTCGGTAGCGACGCGGCCTGTCGGTCCAGGGGTTGTGATTTCGAATCCCAGCTCGGCCAATATTCTTTCCGACGTTTGACAAAAGTCACTGTGTGAAGCGTCTCTCGTCTTAAGTCTATGTGGTAAAGAAGCATTTGCATTGTTTACAAAGTGGTCAAAATTGCCCCTAAACCAGGGTTTTCAAAATAGGGTTTTAGTTACAACCGTTTCACGCCAAGCCCTCGATATCAGGTCCGAATGATGTATGCATTGTTGGTAAAGACGATCACTTATCTATCACAATATGACAATGTCTTTCGAGACAAAACGATGGCTTGGCGTGAAACTGTTGTAACTAAAATTCTATTTTGAAAACCCTGGTTTATGGGCAATTTTGACCCCTTTGTAAACAATGCAAATTTATGCCATTGCTCAGAACGAGCAATAGCACCTAAATGTCCATTGTTTACCAAGAAATATAAAGACTTTATGGCGAGGTGATTAACCTTGGTAAAAAATGTACCAATTTTAGTTACAACCGTTTCACGCCAAGCCCTCGAAATAGTCGATTCTGCATGTTGTTGTTTTTTTCTATTTACAGCCGGAAAGTAAACGTCGACCATATGACATTGTAACCTTACAAGAAACGAAGGGAGAATGATCTAGAGTAAAATCAAAACAGATGTTTATAGATGTGTATTACATATAAATGTATTCAAATGCTTTATGTACAAAGAGCAGATAATAAAAATATGAAACGTATTGAGCAACATCAAGTTGAGATTGTTTGTGTCGTTATTCTATTGATTAATTAACCCTTTCCCTCATACAACAATTCTGAAGCAGACGACTTTGAACATATTTTGTCAAAAAATGGAATATTTCTAAAATTGAATGGATAACCTATGACTAGAAGTGGAAAACATTGTGGCAGAAGGAGAAATTGCTCGTTTTGAGCAATTTCTTCTTTTGTCACTATGTTTTCAAAAACCCGTCTGCTGCAGAGGGGTCAGAAAGCGTCTATATGAGTGAAGGGTTAAGTGTTGAAGCCATTATGAATATTTTTTCAAACACTTATATTTGTGTTGTGTGGTTGTTGTTCTAAAGCTTTCAACAATGTATATGTTATATCACGGCTTTTCCTACGTAGAATACCAGTACTTCTTGTTTTTTTATCTTGACACCAGCGAGTCAGTCGTAATGATTAAAGTCCACACTCCTAAAGTGGCAGTACACAGTTGAAAGCTGATTTTCTGTTTCCTGGGGACACCCAAACTTTTATTCTCATACATCCCATTCTGGTATTATCAAAAGGATTTTCCTGTATCAGGCAGAGCCAGAATTATTAGAAAATGACTGGAATTCACACTCTCAGTCAATATTATGGAAAGAATTGGCGACAAAGGTGATCTGAAACAGGGTGAAAAAAATAGGACAAAAAGAGCAATATAACACCTTACTCCAAAAATCAACCAACAAAAACTCAGGAGGTTAGTGTACGGTTGAAAAGCTGCGTAGATTCTCAAAACAATAGGCAATATGTGGATGTAGTCAGAAATAGCATGTTTCCAGCACCTTTTCAAGCAATCTTGGACGCGAAAGTATTTAAAGTTACCTCTAAATTTAAACCTACCTCCGCAAGCAGTGTTGTCAAACGCCAGTCCCTACACTTATGAACCAGAAGGAGAAGTGGGTACAACCGCAACATTAACGGACGAATGGTGGCGATGTTCGGTCGTTACTGTTAGCTGCGACTCCCGATTGATCTAAAGTCATCACCATGCACAGGAAAATGACGGAAAGCATTGAAAGGCATTAAATTGCGTTCATTGTAGACGCTTTGATCGTTTAAAGAAAAGCAAAGGCCGACCTTGATCGCAACCTTGACAAAATATCAATACGTGCTAGTGGAATATTGATTGAAATTAAATCCTGACACAATTTATTAATAGCCAACTAAAAGCGAATTACTTTGGTCACGTGATCAATAACAAAGGTTTACCTTTAGATAAAGAAAACTTATCAGCAATTGTTAATTTGAAAACCCAATAGTTAAGATACAAGCTAGAGGTCCAAGCTTGGCATGCCCACATATCTGTCCAGATATAGACAGCTTCGCGCGCTTTTAAAAAAAAGGATAAATAGTTCACAGGTGCGGTCCGGAACAACACATAACATTGACTATGGTCAAGATTGAAACCCACATCTCATGTCATGGCAACACGTTATACTTGAGGTTTTTGCTAACAATACTGATTCAGGCGAGTCAGCTCGTAACGAACTGTCTCACCTGAAATCAGCATTGTTTGCCTTTTATTTATCAAAATAGTCGACACTTTTATTACATTAGAAATGGAGACGCCCGATTTTGAACATGGAAGATTCTACTTTAAACAATTCGGCGCTGAAAGAATTAAGTATATTGGCCTATCCTGTTTAGAAGGAAAGAAAGCAATATGAATACTCGCCAGAGGTACACAAGGACGGTATTCATCAATTTGATTCATTATTTGTTTACAATTTAAGAACATTGAATATAGAGGCATGTATATAGAGGGGTTACGGACTCAGTTGATATTTCACAGAGAAAAGAAGTTTACAAACGTAAGGGAATAAACAGGCACTTGCACATCGATCGATATTGGTAAATATATCGAACCATGTGAAGAAACAGTAAATATAAAAAAAAATGTATTATTTCGACATAAGACATAGAGTTTATATATTATATACTCGGCGATAGTTTTCGTTTTTAAACGACGATACCCCTGTGCAGCTCATTCATTTTTAGCTGAGAAGTGGAGAGATCTGAATGACGTAATCTGCCAGTTTTGCAGTGACGTCATTATATATATATATATACGTGACGTCACCGACAATGTGTACATTGATTGAAATAAACTTGTGTCATGTCGATTCAAGCTCTTATTTGCGGATTTAAAACTGAATTGTGGATTATTTAACGGGTTATAATGGAAATAAAGTGTTAAGTATTGAAAACGGAGCTTAAAAAGTGTTTAAAAGAGATTTAAAAAAAGTAGTTCCGAAAATCCGGCTAGTGAGCTATATCGCACACTAGGCGATATTGCTCAGTAGACAAAAAGCATGTTATAGGTTTTCTCAAGTTGGGAAATCTCTATATTTTATCATTCAGTGTATAATATAGTATCCTATTACTGTGGCATCTTCGCTAGCCAAGGCTACTTCGTACATTAGCATTTCCACAAGTAATTATGGTAATGTAATGGACAAATTACCCTTGGCTTGCGAAGATGTGACTGTGGATGCGTTAAGTAAATGTTTGCGTATAGATCTACTGCCTGATATTAAAAGTACAACACTCATTTGCAAACTGCTCTTGAGCTTCAGCAGGTGGGGTGATATTGGTTTCATACCATATATATTTTGTTTTATCTCGATGTAAGTATAAGGTGTGGGAGGACTAATGTCATCTTTCCTGTCAGCCACGATATGCTCATAACTGTTGAAAGCGGCGTAAACCCAATGTAAATAAAACCCCAGGAATTCCATTAAAGCATCACGATCTAATTTAACAAACGGAATAATAAATAAATGCACCATGAGTCATATAGATAGGCATTCCACAGCACAAAATAGTCCTGCATTATACACAAATGAATGCACAGAAATGATACAGCAATGGTAAAACTGAAACTAAACCAAACACTTATACTTCTCTGACTTCTTATCTCAATGAAACAGTGCAGGAGCAGTGATACTTCACATTTTCAAAAGAGACTATGTGCTTCGACTCGGCACCAAATCCGTTCTGGAGTTACACCACCAGTTCGAACTATCAACTTGTGCTGCACATTGAGACTCATTATGTCTGTTGTGTCATGAATCTGTCTGTCTGTCTGTCCGTCCGTCCGTCAGTCCGTCGTCCGTCCGTCTGTCTCTGTCTGTCTGCTGCCTGCCTTGCCTGCCTGTCTGGTCTGTCTGTCTGTCTGTCTGTCTCTCTCTCTCCTGTATTTCCGTATCGATCGCTCTCTCTCTCATCTCTCTCTCTCTCTCTCTCTCTCTGTCTTTCTCTCTCTGTCTTTCTCCTGCTCTGATTCACCTCTCTCTCCTCTCTCTCTCTCTCTCTCTCTTCTCTCTCTCTATCTCTCTCTCTCTCTCTCTCTCTCTCTTCTCTCTCTCTCTCTCTCTCTCTCTGTCCTCACTCCTCTCTTGCTTGCTCTCTCTCTCTCGCTCGCTGGCTCTCTCTCTCTCTTCGTCTCTCTCTCAGTCTCTATCTCTATCTCTCTCTCCTCCCTATCTCTAATCTCTCTCTCTATCCTCTCTCTCTATCTCTCTCTCTCTCTCTCATCTCTCTCTCTCTCACTCTCTTATCCCCCTACTTCTCTCTCTGATATATATCTCTCTCTCTCTTCTATAATATACAATATCTCTCACACTTTCTACTCGCGTAAAATATATCCTCTACCACCCCTCTCTCCTCTCCTCTCTCATTCTCTCCCCCCCTTTCTCTCTCTCCCTTTCTGTCTCTGTCTCTGTCTCTGTCTCCTAGTCTACTGTCTCGGTCTCTCTCATCTCATCTGTCTCTCTATATGTGTGTCTCTTCTGACTCTCTCTACGTCTCTCCTCTCTCTCTGTCTCTGTCTCAGTCTCTCTCTCTCTGTCTCTGTCTCTGTCTCATGTCTCTCTCATCTGGGAGCTCTGTTGTCATCTCCATCTGTCCTCTCTCTCTCTGTCTCTCTCTGTCTCTCTCGTACTGTCCTCTCTCTCATCTCTCTCTCTCTCTCTACTCTCTCTCCTCTCTCTCTCTCTTCTGCTCTCCTCTCTTCTCTACTCTCTCTCCTCTCTCTCTCTCGTCTCTCCTCATCTCTCTCTCTCTCTCTCTCTCTCTCTCTCTCCTCTCACTCTCTCTCTCTCTCACTCTCTTGCTCTCTCTTCTGACAATCGCATTTATATTGCCTTTCTCTTGTACCATATTTAAATTGTGTTTGAGATAATAAAATGATGTCGTATATTTTGTTCCTAATGAATAAGACATGATGTTTAGCCCTAAATATCCTATGGCAAGTGCACGGGCTGATGTGAGTCTACAGAAAGGGGCAACAAGTTAATAGCAATGTCGTTTTCCCGTCAATGCTGCATGGTCTGCATTAAATTCTAGCTACGTAACTAAGATAAAATTGTAAACATTTGTTACACACAATCAATCACAAATATGATCATTTGAAAGCATCTATGATATACAACAGATAATATCGACAACATAAGAGTTTAGACCTTCTTATTCTGTGCTTTTGGTCATTTATATCGATGGCGTTTTCCTGGGTTTGTTACCAGTACTAATTAGTACATGTATCCTGAAAACCAGAACAGTCAGTTCCTGATCTAACCCCCACAACCTTGGGCGCCAAGGAGGGGAGAGCCTATTTAAAGTCTCTGGCATGACACGGCAGGGTATCGAACCCGCGACCTCCAGTATCCCGACTTTAACCCCAGGCATAATTAAACACAACATTCTGAAACAGACGACTTTGAAAACATGGAAACTCTCGTACATTTTTTAAAGTGATTGTTTAATATCTGGAAAAGTTGCAAAACATTTTGGCAAAAGGATTACTTTTTGTTTTATTTATCAATACGTTCCCCTGTCGTCACAACAATGTTTTATGATAGTTAAGAAGGCTCGGGGACGGGGGATGCACAGAAAAATAAAAAAAATAAAAAGATTATTACAAACTGAGGAATAAAAATTTGAATATATTTTTACATATGAGTCGTCCCGCGAGAAAACCACCATTATGCCTCTGCGTAATGTATTCGACCCAGATCAGCCTGCGCAGTCCGAATAGACTGATCCGGCGCGACTTTATTCCGTCTCAAGGGGGATAGAGGTATATGAGATGTGATTCTGACACGGAGGCGAAACGTTTCTACTCCGGGTAGCCTGTGCGGTATGCTAAGCTGATCCTGGGACGATACTTTACGTAAAGTCCACAAGTGTTGGTTTTCCCTCGCGGAACGGCTCATATCAATTATACTGCGAAATGTATCGACAAGAATCAGCCTGCGCTGTCCGCGCAGACCTGATCCGCCGAACACATTACCAGTCTAGGGGGGATAGATAGAGTATGAATTTCTGAAGCAGAAAATCAATAAGAGGCGGAATATTGTCTGTCGGGTTAGCACTGGTGCGGCATGTTTATGATCTGATCCGGGTCGATTACTTTACGGGAGAGGTCAACAATGTTAGGTTTTCTCGCGAACGGCTCATATCAATATATCTGCGAAATGTATCGACCAGATCAGCCTGCGCTGTCCGCGCAGACTGATCCGGGCCGGACACATTCCGTCATAAGGGGGGATAGATAGAGTAATGTTTCTGATGCAGAAAATCAATAAGAGGCGAATATTGTCTCTCCGTCAGGTTAGCCTGTGCGGCATGTTTAGTCTGATCCGGGTCGATACTTTACGCAGAGTCCACTAATGTTGGTTTTCTCGCGCCCCCCCCCCGGACGGGTCATCTAGGACAATTGTTTTCAAATAGGGAGGAGTGTTGGGAAAACACTACTTATGATCTAATAATAACCCTTACGTCAATGTGACTGCCCATTGCCCCTTGTAATAACAAACAGACCCACCCCTGCGAGATTCCGCCCAACAAGTTGTCACATCAGCAGACAGACGTTAACCACCACACGAATCAGTTGTTACATGTGGACATACGGATTTACACGTGTGTGGGAGGTTTCTATCTAATAGGTGGACCAGGCAGACCTAACCGTAAGTTCATCATTTGTTGTATTTTCGGTGATGAGGTTATTCCAACCAAGGTTGGTAATCATAAACACAGGTCGTGTTAATCATAAACCACAGGCGTGTGTTCTGGAGTACGCTTAAACACGATCTGGACATGCAGCCGACGCTCAAAGGGCGATAAGTATTAGTGATGCGCATTGAGAGTAACCACAAATGTTACCTCACCCTTTACTTAAAAAAGAAGTGACAAACATCTATGCAATATAATGTTTACACTATTCAATTTGAATAGCTTTTAGTACATGCGCAGATCGAGATAGCGTTTAAGAGAGGCCTTATGAATGGGTCTAAGTGTGTAACGCCCAGTCGTGAGTCGAATTACTAATCGTTGACACCAATATCACAGATGTTTTCTCAGAGGTCCAAATAAGGTGGAGTATACAGCTCTTGTACCCACCAATATCAACTCATAGTATCATACCAAACCATATGATGTGTGTACTCAAATGAATCGTCTAAATGAGGACGATTCTTTTGAGTACACACAACATAGGGTTAGAGGATGAATATGGATTTTACGAATGTACAAAATTCCCCTTATTTAGCC